>MDYQ01000218.1:0-45651 GCA_003024175.1 Planoprotostelium fungivorum | reverse complement strand
TAGTTCACTCACATCTTGCAGGAGTACATTCGCAATTCGAATCATTAGGCGATAAATTCGGAATCATCGGCCTTCACATATGTGAGAAGGGGTATGTTGGAGTACTACTCCATCCAGACTCATCTCGTCTTAGATTTCAAGAATCACATCCTGGCAAACTGTACAAAGAAATATGTCCTCGCCTTCAGCAGGCGATCGAAGAAACATTCTCAGAGACGGTGAATCTCGTGAAGATGTCCCTCCCATCTGATCTAAAATCAGGGTGGAGAAATGAAGCCCCTCTTCGGTTCACAGACCGAATCTGAATCCGACATCGAGAAGAGAGCTCTCAGTACAAAATGGAAGCCAAGCATGGTGACAATCGATCGCAGTCGTCATCACCATCCATCATATGAACCTGTCACAGGAGAGGATGTTAGAGGATGCCACAAAGAGGATCGCCAAAGACCCATCTAAGGGTACCTCCGTCGAAGAGTTGAAGAAGTTGATCAACCGAAAGTTCTTCGAGTGGTTTACGGCCATCCTTCAGAACAAACAACCGAAAGTGGTGCCCGAGAGCGTGAGAACATTCACACACGATGCAGACATCTCACTCGTACAAGGTGAAGAAGCTCTTCCCACCAGGAGCATTCGATGAGATCGAGAGGAAGCAGAGGATGCAGGGACAATATTTTTGAATAAATGAATGTTTCCTATTTTCGTTTATGTACGTCAAGCCTCATGATCGGTTGTCGTCATCTCGATCATCATCATCATCATCATGTTCGTCTGTCTTCTCTCGTAGATCTTTAGCTGTTGTTCCGGCTTCTCATCATGGGGCTTCCAAAGTGGATTTTAGACAGTGGACTGCCTGTGATACCCGGCGAATCCATCCTCTTTGACCTCGGAGAAGAGATGGGGATCGTCATCATCTGGTCTCTCGTCAGTCATCATCACCATGATCACCACCACCTCGTGTTGAATCAAATTCAGCTGTGGGTTGGTCACATAAGAGTGATTCGTGTCAAAGAATGAGACACCCAACAGCTTCTCGTATGCTTCCTGAAGAGAGTGAGAAGAGAAGAAAATGAGAAAAAAAGAACGAGAGAAGATGAAGGGAGGAGAGGGAGGGGATGACACACCTCTTCTACGTGCTTCATGAAGGAATAATCTACGACAGAGTGGATGTGCTTGTGATATTCGGGTTTGATCGAATTAATAAAGACAGTGAAGGGGATGAACGGTGAGTCCTCACCAACCTGATGAAACTCATCAACTCGATGATCATCACAATGATGACGTAGATGGTGATGAGGTAAGTATTCATCACCTCCATGTCTAATCCAACGGAATCACGTGAGTAGATTTCCTTCACTTTTGCGGGAGCTATATTCGATATCGTGTGCTCACACAAGGCAGTGAAGACGGTCAAGGATAGGTAGATACGAATAAAATGAAATAAAAGGATATTGTCCGAATTCTTCCCTGGGCCTCAGTATATCCGCCATCACATTCTACCCCCGTCAGTCTTCAGATACGTACTGTACGTATAGATGTATCACCTGTGGATGGACTTTGGATGCGAGGTGATAGATGAAAGAAGCATCCTCATGGTTCTTCACCACCGCATCTACAAATCCCACGTCAGGATAAAATATTCCCCTGTCCAGATACTGCATGAAGACACTGCGCGTCTCAGTCATCTACATCGTTGTAGACGCTCACCTCCTGGGCAAACACCTGTACCCCACTCGAATGAATTCGGCGTTGAAACCGTCTGGATGTGGAAATTGTAATTCCTCGAGGGAAGAATAAAGATGCTCCAACAATTCAAATATTCTCCCTTTTCTCCCGTACAATCTCACTGATTCAAACAACTTGTTCGCCTCCACTTGCTGGTGGTCAATCAGTTCTCCACGAGTTCCACGCGACATTCACCCTCTGCTTGGCGTAGATGAGGGAGATCTGTTGGCAGGACTGTCTCTCTTTGGGATAAGTCGTGGACAGGTGAGCTGTCAGACATTCCGTGAAAATTCTCTCTGCTTGTATGGATTCAGCATCTCTGTCCGTCTGTGCTGCCTTCTCTGCGTTTCGCGCGGCTGCTATCGCATGTTTCAGTCTCCATGAGAGAGCGATGACGTACCTTCATCTTCTAAACCGAGTAGATCGATGACGAATCTTTTGAGTCCTGGCTGCTGGGTGGGAGTGTTGGGGGCTGTCGTGCGTGGCGTGGGGCCTATGATCATCCTCTTGCGATCTTCTCTCTGGGACAGTTAATCCACAACGTTGTAGACGGAGGAATATCACCTCGCGGATGACGGTCTTTGTTCCGGGGATGTGAGTGTAGCCGTTGAGGCGAGTGAAGGTAATGTCGCTGTGGTTCATTCTTACGGTCGAGTACGTCTGTCTACAATGAGCCACTGAGAGTTACGTATGGATCACCGTCTCATCCATGATGGTGAGGGGTAATAATCGATCAAAGTTGATGGTGTGATTGTGTGCTTTGCTCTTCTTCAATGTACGCATGAAGGCATTGGCTGTGAAATTTCACTCGATTTTCATCGATATCTCGACGTACCGACTAGGGTTTCTTTAAATAGATCAGCCACCGTGCCGATGTGATCTCCCTCGCAGATCAGCTTCAGGATCTGAGACTGTCATCTTTTGAAATTTCGACGACATTTCACCTTATCTGCAATGTCTTTGTCCTTGAGGTGCATGATGGACAGGTGCAACCCCAACAGCAACGTGTCTTCGTCGAAATTTGGCAGAGTGTAGATGGCCCGGATCGAGTTCTTATTGAACTGACACCTGTACAATATGCCCTGTACACGTCATGAACGTCATCGTACCGCATCACCCACCTCCTCGCAGTCATACAAGACCATCGAATCACTCGTCTTCTTCTTCTTGTCTCCGTCAGATCTCCTCGTCTCTTTCATTCTCCCGCGGAAGCCCGTGAGTTGCCTCCCAAATACATCAGGCTGGGACAGATTCTCCATCATCGGGTCCACTGGGACGGACGATTTATCCGATCTCTCCGTCTTTCGTGTCATCGATTGGAGGACGCAAGTCTGATCCTCTGAGGCAGGTGAATCGGTAGAACTCGACGAAATTTCGACTCGAAAGGGCTCACGGTTGATAGACAGCCCGGCGACGGGTCCACGGTCGTTCCCACAGTGTACGATCTGAAAGAAAATTCCAGGGATAAATAAGATGATGGAGTCCAGGAGATGTTCGAACGTAACTCGGATGCGTGACACATCCATGTCTGATGTCACTTTGATGGGAATCTAATCGTCGATGAGATCGATCGCATCGATGATTCGGATGTGATGTGATGGATGATCACCTTGATGTCCATCTTTGTCTTCGTGTGGAGGATGAAGAGGGTGACAGTGATGCTCCTCTTCTGTCCCTCTCCTTCTATCGGATGCTGCACGCAGAGACAGTTCTCGTTCTGAGGAATAATCGTGAATCTTCCATCTACAACGACGTCGTTCACCTCTCTCATGTGGATCATTTGCATGTGTAGATCGCACTTTTTGTCGTAGGGAGTGAGGGGGTACAGGATGTGGAGTGGGTCGAAACCTTCGTATTGAAATTCCAACGGAATTTCATAAGACAGAGTGTAGTCCTCCGATGAATAGATGGAATGTAAGATACCCGATTTTTTGTCTTGAAAGGTATAGCACCTATCACGTCAATCGAGATAAACCCTAAAACCCATGTACTCACTTGAGCGAGAAGATGTTCGGTTCACTGGCATTACTCTAGAGGTACACGGTTACGAGTCGAAATTTCGATGAAAACTCACCTTCCCAGGCTTTGTCGACACGATGTACAATGAAGCTTTTTTCGTATCCCACTCACACCAAATGTACGAGCTAGCCAGCACTACCTTCTTATTCGGTACAGTCAGCAATTTCTGTGAAAAGTCAAGGAAATCTCGCGGTGAAGTATGACGTCAGGATACGTATACACCGTCTCTGAATTTCAGAGTGACGTGGTACAATTCGATAGAGTGTTGTAGTTCGATCTTTTCGTTGAGACCGAAGCCTAAGAAGTAGACGGCTCGTTTCGATGTGAAGTTGTTGGTGGAGGCATTGAAATCGCTCGAATAGATGAACTGAACGATCATCAGGAATGAGGGTGGATGAGATGAAGGAGACACACTTGGATTCGCATGGGGGAGGAAGAGCGCTTCAGACATTGCATCGTGGCCTGCGGATGGAGTTCGCCCCACCATGTCTCGTATTCATCGATAGATAGATACGATCCACTGCTGCCATCAGAAAGTTCACCGCTGGTTGAATTCTGGACACAAATGGTATAAGCTATCATCTTGCATCAGTTTGTGTGTGGTGGATTATTCAATGCATACCGATCAGTGACCGATCTTGTGATACAGAGCAACCGATGACGTCTAAATGTCTCCTTTCGAAATGTTGATTGAGCAATACCCTCTTAGTGCTAACATCGTAAAAATCGAATGCCGTGATCGTCGCTCCGTTCTGAGACAGAGTCAATTCTAAGATTGAAACGAAATTCAAAGAGTTTGTGTCGTCAAATCATTCGACAAATCATTACCCGATCGATAGTATCACGCGTGCAGATGATCGTTCCGTCTCTCTCGTTGCCAACGATTCGAACCGTGTTGAGTTCTTCTCTTGTAGATGGTGATGTAGTAGACGTAGATCGTTGAGGAGAAGCAGTAGCCGACTGCAGTTGTTTGGCACGAGCTAATACATCCTCTTTGATATTATGGATGAGTTCAAACTTGAACATCGGTTGGAGATATGGAAACGCTCGAAGTCGATGATGTGAGCGGTTGTAGAGCAACATTGATGTAGAACGTCACATCACCTTCGCATCAAAACGAACACAAACCATGCACCGTTCGTCTGTGATTCGATCCTTTCCCAAAGGAGTTACACAGCCGAAAACATCACGTGATGTACAATGCATCATCAGACGACAACTCCACACTCCACCGAGGAAGCGTATTGCTCTCATGTTTCCTGGACAAGGAGCCCAATACGTAGGCATGTCAGCCGATATCTGTGCCAAATACGATTCCGCTCGACATCTTCTATCTCGCATATCGAAACGATTAGACTTGCCACTCCAAGGTACTTCATCCCCAAACCATTGACCGCCCATTCTGACAGAGAACATAGACATCATGTGGGAGGGGCCAATGGACAAGCTGATGTTGACCGAATACACCCAACCCGCTCTCCTCTCTCATTCGATGGCCATTGTTCAAGTCTTAAAGGTTCGTGTCTGTCCTGATGAGACGATCTGATGATCGCAGGATGAAGGTGTTCTCGATTTTCGGGAGATCTCTGCGGTGTTGGGACACTCTCTGGGTGAATTCTCTGCATTAGCAGCTGCCGAATACATTACAGCCGAAGACGCCGCTGATCTAGTGGTGATCATCATACATCACCATCAACATCACCATCATCGTCATGCTCACCATCAATCAACGAGTGATGAACGAGAGGACAGAGGTGTAGAGGCAAATGGATGCAAGAGTGCATCGAGCCCGATCAGATCGCCATGGCAGCCTTCATGCCCATCGACCGAGAGAAGGCAAATGTCTTAGCGAGAGAATCTCAATCTTCTACGGGGAAGATCTGTCAGATCGCCAACATCAATTCTCCCTCACAGGTGAGTCACGTGACTTGACTCTTCTGACTCGTTGTAGATCGTACTGAGCGGTCACGTGGAGGCGGTAGAGAAGGCCGTACAGCTGGGCAGTGAATCTTCGTTGGGATTTCGGTGTAAGAGTAGGAGGTTGAATGTCAGTGCACCCTTTCACTCCTCTATACTGAAACCTGCGGCGGAAAAGTTGAGGGAAAAGTTGGAGAAAATTCAGATCCACAGAGGGAGGGTACCCATCGTATCGAACGTGACTCACGAGAGGGTGGGTCTCATCTCAATGAAACTGGCTGATTATAGATAGGTACAAGACCCAGAGGAGATCAGAAGGCTACTGAGCGAGCAAGTGACCGCAACGGTCATGTGGCACGATAGTATATTGCGTTGTAGAGACGATGGTAATTTCTCCGCTTTTTTCAAACATTTCCACTCAAACCAACAGGGGTGGAAGAATTTGTAGAGATCGGAGCTGCGAGAGTATTGAGTGGATTAGCCAAGCAGATCGTTCCTTCTGCTGTCTGCACGTGAGTCATCTGTATGTCGATATCACCACACAGAATTGAGACGCGTTGTAGATCGATCGATACGGCCGAAGAATTATCCCAGTACATTTCGAAGAAGAAGGGGATATAAATCGTTCTACAACGAGCCGTTTATACATTCATCACGTGGCGATCTCTTTGTGACAGACGGGACACTTTCGACTCATCTTCAGCCAGCTGTCGATACAATTGTCGTGATACTGTCTCCTCTTAATCTCCCTCACGAATAAAAGCTCACCCTGTGCAGACAGGGGAGGATCTTGACTTTCTCTCCCGCATGGATGTCATCGAGACAGACAGAACAGTTCTGGGTCTCGAGCGTGTGTTGTATGGTGGGAAGGCTGTTGATGTCCTCACGTGAAGCACCTCGTGACACCTGGTGGTGGATGATGATTAGAGGATGACATCAGGATCTCACCTGTCCCAAGCGTTCTCCTAATTCGAGTAACTGCTCGTATGTCATGTTGTCTACGTCGGGTTGCCTTTCTCGAGGTCTTTGGGTCAACTACATGAGAATGAGTGATGGTGGAATCCATGTTCCCAATGATTACCAGAAAGGAATGATCATGATGGTGAGATCGACCTCTCGAATGACTCGTTTCTTGAGATTGAATGGCCAGAGCCAGTTCCTCATCATCGAGGAGGAAACTGTTGTTCACTCCGACGTCCGCTGTGAGATCAATACAGGGGGGATTCCTCTCTTCGTCGAGAACACTGGTTGGTTGTGAGTGGATAGATCGGTTCCTCGATGATCACCTGGCGGCCAACAGACGTGCCAATCGACTATCCTCGGAAGCTACATCATGCTTTCGAGAGGATGAAAAACCTCTGGGTGCCATGTATGTCGTTCTCATTTCGTCTTCGATTAGATCTCTGGCCATCTGTTCATCAGCGCGCAGCTGCTGCTCCCTCTTTTTTATGTGAGATCATTTGGATATTGACGTGAAATATTCACCGTATCAATCTCTCGCTCGATCACCTCCATATGGTCCGCTAATTGTCTTCTCAATCTTCTTAATTCATCGAGGCTCATCGCTTTGACATCGCGAGAAACATCGCTGTCTGTGTCAATTTCAAGAGGGCGTCTGCCGGTAGAGCTTGTGGTCTGCATTATCTCGATCGATGTGCTGTTGTCCCAATCTTTCGCGCCAAATAAATAATAATAATAATAATAATTTTTAAAATCTCCTCCACAACACCATCAGCACAGCTCATCCCAAACTTTAGACATACAACACTCTGCAATTCCACCCCTCTTCATCGATCCATCTCCTCCCCCATCTTCACCTCTACGAAGCCCATCATCCATCACACCTTCGTCTCTATCTATTTATTGTGTATACAACTTGCTGAAGTCCTCGTAAGGCAGAGACACCGTTCTTCCATGATAAGGACCATTATCGATTCTGACTTGTCCCTTGAACTTGTCCTCTTCGATGCACTGTAATGTGCCCTCGAAATCTCGGTAGCCTCCGTTGAGAATCAACACTTTTCCACCGAAAGAAGGGAGGACGGTCTCCAGCTGGTCTTGGTCCAATTTGATCTTGTCTCCTCCCTCGATCATCTGGACGACTCCGACGTATTTGTCGATGACTTCTCTCACGATGGCTTTCTCCCTGCATTCTTCTCAGTCATCTGTCTCGTGATGGTGATGATGTCATCTCACTTGTAATATTTTCCGTCTTTCAGTCTCTTGTTCATGACTTTGACGACGATTCCTTCTTTCAACCAGTAGTCCGTTCGGTTCTTTCGGTCTCTCTTCCTCTCTTCTTCCATCATGATGTCTTCCATCGCGTTGGTCGTCTTCTTTATGGTCTCCTCCTTCCTCTCCTTCTGATCCCACTTGGTGTCTGCATAGTTGTTCGTTGTAGATGGTATCTCTATCACTGGCGCCTGAATCGCGGTCAGAAGGTAGACTTTAAATTGAAATGCGAGATGAGTGATCACCTTCTCGATGGGCTCAGCCTCCATGGCTTCCTCTTTTCCGTTCGTCTCTTCTTCCACAACCTCTATCTTCTTAATAGGCTTCGCGAGGGTGGGGAGCTTGCTGCCCAATCCTAATGAGAAGCCAATGGGCCTGTCTATCGGCTTCATTTCGGTGGGTTTGACCTGCCATCTGAGTCAATCTCACACAGTTAAGAGATCATGGATAGATAACGACTCACGTCGGTGACGGTGGAGTGTTGCTGTGCGTTCTTGACTCTCCTCTCGATGTCCAATTTCTCCCTCTCCGTATCATCCAATTCCATACGTTCCTTCTTCTCCGCAGCAGCTTGCCTCTCTAACAGAACGGGATCTCTCTCGATGTATGTGATGTACCAGCCCTTAGGAGTTTCCTCCACCTACAAAATGTTCAATCGTTCACGTAAAGATGGATAAGACCTCTACACACCTTACATCTACCGGTTTTTCCGAGATGCATAACGAAACCAGTTAGAGTCACCCAATGTGTTGCATTCATGTGAATGTGTGTCTTGTCTTTGATGTACTCTCGATACACTACGTTAGCTTGAACGCGTGTGCTCTTAAAGTTGTTGGCTATGATGGACATCATTCCCGATTCGAATTGCTTCGAAAAGGTGTTGATGTATTTGCTAGGTTTCTCTGCGAACAGAAGCATGTTCCTCTGATGTGACTCTGATTCTACGTGACATTTGAAACCATTTGCATCACGGCACTGTTTGCTACACATTTGACAGTACCATCTCAACTTCTGGAGTCCTTTCGCTTTGATACGATTGGCTATGGCCTTTGGTGACATAACATCGTGCTTCGGCATGTTGATTCGTTTTAATGTGGTGTGATGCCTCCCCGTCGCACTTTCGCGAGTGTTGTCGCATTTTTTAGAATACCAACCCTTGAACTGAGAACAACTCACGTCATAGAGGACAGTCACAGACATCTCGGCGCTCATCGTCCATATCAACGAGGTACAGTCTAGCCCGAGCTCTGCGGTTGGCTAATCAAACCGCTGACAGATTCACCTCTGTGTCAGCTGCAAGTAGTATCCCTCGGAACCCAACAACAACAGCAGAGTCCGCAGTCGGAATCAGTACATTCCATCGCGAGCCTCATGCTGGATGACGTCCCAAGTGACCTTCTGACCGAGATCGTTGCGTACATCGATCCAATCAATCTCATTCCCGTCTCATTTGCCTCACGCCGGTTCTTCGTCCTCTCTTATGGAAAATACGATGTAGATATATACTGGGCTACGTATGATCAACTACCTGATGGCGGGTATGATATGATGGAGTGGTACTCTAACGTGTTTGGCATGACCATCACGAAGACGCTGAAGGGAAAAGCAGCAGAAGAGGGGAGAATAGAAGCATTGGAGTGGATGATTTGCAATGACCTCCTCGATACTGAGATGTACCGCAGTGCAGCAGCGTCGGGGCGCCTGCCAGTCATCCAATATCTCTTCGACGTGGGACGTCCCCCCAACAAGTGAGTCATCGGATGAACATTCACCTCCTGACGTCATATAGTCTCATGTTGAACGCGGCCATTTCAGAGGGCAGATTAGAAGTCGTTCAATGGCTACACGATCGCGGTTTCTCCCTCAACTCTGCGTCTCAAGTCGCAGTCATGTCCGGCCAGATCGAGATTTTGAGATGGCTCCATGCCAAGGGCTGCCTCAAAGACGACCTCTGTGATCTCGCCGTACGACACGCCCAGGCCGAGGCGTTGGACTTTCTCCATTCCGTTGGTCAAGAACTCAAGGAGAACATCATGCGGAGTGCAATGGACGGTTACAATCTCATGCCGATCGAGAAGAGGATCGAAGTGTTAGAGTGGCTCTACATCAGAGGTCTGGGCTGGAACCCAAACACACCGGCTCAGGAGCTCTCCCAGTGGGACTTTGTCCTCCTGCACTGGATGTTGAACAAGGAACACATGATGAACGACGACGACACCTTCTACACCCCCGCCCACACGTTGAACTTCATCATCCGAAGAGGTGTCATCATCGACAGCCCCGTCTATCGGAGAGCCCTCGACTTTGGTCCTGACGTCATGGACTGGCTCCACACACATCGCATGCCGCTGAGTGAGAAGGACTCGAACAACGTCGTACACTTTGGCAATTTAGAGGCTCTCAAGTGGCTGGTCAGTCACCGAGTACCTTGGGACGCGGGAAAACTGTGTGAGATCGCGGCACTCAAAGGACACATGCACATTCTAAAGTGGCTATACGGCCAAGGTTGCCATCCCGATATGAGTCGCATCATGCACAAGGCGAGAGAGCAGAGACAGAAGGAAGTCTATCTGTGGGCAGTATCGATGATAAAATACAACGAGTTACGATGAAAAGAGGATGCATCTTCTGTGATATATACGTTATCCTGCAGTGTGTCTCTGTCGTGGTGGCAAAGGACAAGTTTGTAAATCGCGGAAAGAGATAATGGACTAAGATATCTTATCTTCCCGGCTCGAGAAAAAGGAGAGAACCGTTCCATCTCTTGCCCATCTCAGACTCATCAGCCACATTCTACGTTTGAGTGTAGTTTTTGGTGAGTTCACGAGGATTATATTTCCACTCGTCTGATGTCTATATCAGATCAGATTCGTGAAGAGAGTTTAGTAAGACACTCGTAAATATGGCGAGCAAGACCGGTGAGTTCACGATCTCTTCACGACCTTTCGTAAACTCACTCTCTTCATTTAATCTGATTATGATATAGACGTTAAGAAGCCAAGCACCTCTTGGGCCGACGAAGCAGACGAAGAGACTCCCGTCGTCAGTGAGTCAACTCTCTCCGTCTTCTCATTTTAAATGATCGTTAGAGCACACCCCTGCTCCTTGGGCCAAGACTGCCGCTAAACGTGAGAACACATTTTCGCTTCGTCTCCTCTCATTCAACCGTATGACTCCATATCAGCCGCAGCTGCCAGTGTTACGAAGGACTTCCCCACTCTGAGCGGAAAGGAGGACTTCCCTCCTCCAGGCGCCAAGTCTAAGCCAGCCGAGCCCGCTGCCTCCAGCAGATCCGAGAGGAGCTACGAGGAGCCCAGACACGATAGAGGGCCCAGGGAATCTCACAGAGGCGGAGACGACTTCAGAGGTCCCCGCGACGACGCCGCACCTCGCCGTGATTATCGCGATGAGGGTCGATCGACGAGAGAGTACCCACCCAGAGGTGAATCATCCTTCAGAGGAGGCGACAGAAGCGAGAGAAGAGGAGGAGAAGACAGAACAGACAGCAGAAGAGACGACTTTGACTTTAGAGCCCCCGGTGGTGAGGCCAGAAGAAACAACGACGCCCCCAGCGAGATTCCCACCAGAACCTACTACTCTAGAAACACAGAAGAGGGAGAGAAGAGAAACACCTTTGGTGATCGCGATCGCGGTTTCAACTCGAGAGGTGAGGAGAAGAAGAGAGAAGGAGCTGAAAGACATAGACTCTGGCAACTCTTTCCGTGGAGGCTTCAGAGACAGCCACGACAGAGAGAGAGGAGACAGAGGAGGAGACAGAGAGTTCAGAAGAGACGATCGTCGTGAGTCCCAAATCATTTTCCCGCCCTTTCTCACCCCCACAGGCCGAGAGCCCCTCGCCCCCGTTCCCTTCCCAGAGGCTGCCCCCTTCACCGCATTCATCTCCAACCTCAGTTGGGACGTCACAGCCGATCAACTGAAGGAATACTTCCAGTCCACTCTCAACTTCAACGTGGTCTCCGTCCGAGTTCCACCCTTCAGCGATCCCAGCCGACAGAACAAGGGCTTCGGTTACGTTGAATTGGAGAGCTTGGAGGATCTCAAGAGCGTTGTAGAGCAAGGACAGACCGGCATCACCCTCCAGGAGAGAAACTTGAAGGTACTCGTGGCCACACCCGAGAACAAGCAGAGAACCGACGACGAGAGGAAGGAGAGACCCAGACTGAACCTCCAACCCAGAAGTGTCTCCCACGGTGACAACAGTGAGGATGGTTCCGGTGACTCGAGAAAGAGCAACCCCTTTGGTGCCGCAAAGCCGAGAGACGAGGCGGCCATTCTGAGGAGAAAAGAGGAAGAGAGGAAGGAGAGAGAGAAGAAGGACGGAGGAGAGGCAAAGGAGGGAGAGACCGGCGAGGAAGAAGAGGAGGGAGAGGAAGACAAGCCTCGCAGACAGGACCAGAAGCTGTACAATGCACCCAGGGGAGGAGGATACTCCAGAGGTGATGGTGAAGTTGGAATGTGTGAGATTTCTCTGAGGTGAATAGGTGGACGTGGAAGAGAAGACAGGGGACCGAGAGAAGAGAGGGCCCCCAGGGAAGACAGAGGACCGAGAGAAGACAGAGGACCGAGAGAAGACAGACCACCCAGAGAGGACAAGAGGGGAGGTTTCGGTGGTGAGGCTTGTTGTAGATGGATGAGGTGCTGATTCATTCAGGCTCGTTCCGCGGACGTGGTGGCAGCGACAGGGGAGGCCGTAGCTTCGAGAGAAGAGACGACAGAGGCAGCAGCAGCACCAGAGGTGATCGAGCTGAGAGAGGAAGAGGAGGTCGTAGAGATACTGCCGAGAAGACAGCCGATAACAAAGTGAGTTCATAGTTAGATACATAGAAGAGAGAGCTGATAGAGATAGTTCCAAGCCAAGTCAGCCAACTTGTTTGAAACCTTGGGGGAGGAGGAGTCGAATTAAATGTAGTCCCCGTGTCTCGAGAATAAAAGAGAAAATGACCAATCTCTTCTCTTCATCCTTCTTCATCTGAAGCTACACATCACCGTTTTGATGAGGTCGTGATGACACTGCGCGTGAAGAGTGTCAACTATCGTGTATATTATCTTCTTTGTAAGTTTGAGAGGTAAGGGTGGATGTGTCTCCTGTGATTCCTATATGTTTATGATAAACAACAGGTGCCCACGCGAGGTTGTCTGTGTATCAAATGACATCCATAGTAAACCATTAGGGTTTGTATGGGAATGATGTACAACTAATTAAAACATGCTGGATTTCTTACACCTGTAAACGACGCCCACACTCACTGTTTTAAGGCAATTATGGTAGGAATAATATGCGATACTGATGCAGGGCATTCTTCTTATCGGGCAGATGCAGCCACATATATAGGGCTTTAAACAGGCTGGCTGCCACATTCACCAAGTTTCAACGTCGCATTCGGGATTGCGAAAAGTGTCCGTTTCCGATCATTCAATCATCACCAACACCAACAGAACCTCAGGATGGTTTGGTCACATTATGTACGATACCTACAATCTCATCCACTTCAGACGAGATGTATCACCTCTTCGGGTCAGTCAATCCGATTAATCGATCAACGTTTCTCAGTCTATTCAGTTATTATGATGATTGGTGATGTTGTGGCTCAATCGATCGAACATGAGTCTCGTCATTCGTCCATACATCTCGAATCGTGGTTGAAAGAGTTTTCTCCTGCAAGAACATTACGAATGGGTTTGATCGGTATCACGATCAATGGTGCTAGCAATTACTATTGAGACTAAATCGATCATCATCCACTCACACATTGCAGCTGGCATAAGGTATGAGATCATTGGGAATCATCTGATGAATGCTGTAGATCTTAGAAAAGTATATTCCAGGTGGAGGCGTCAAACAAGTGACAAAGAAACTGTTGATCGATCAGTCATTATTCTCACCTTACATGCTGGTCGCCAATCTAGGCTCCGTAGCTCTTCTCAACGGGAGGTAACGAGCGACGAAAACCAACAGCAAGATCTGATCGCATCATCAGGAGCTACGAGGAGATCAACAACAAGTTCCGCCAAGATTTCAAACCAACTCTGATCGTCAACTGGTGAGTTCCTCACAACATCATCACGATCGACACATGTACTTGTGTTCTGATCTATAACAGGATGGTCTGGATTCCAGCCAGTGCCATCAACTTCATCTTCATTCCTTATCCTTACCGAGTCTTGTGGGCCAACTTTGTCGCCTTTGGATGGAACTCTTACCTCTCTATCGTATCGAATCGCAGGGCGAAACCATCTTTAGAAGTAGCTCGTGACAACATCACCTCATGACAGACATAGATGTTTTGGAATACAGACACGTTTTATTTTGGATTTATTCCTTGGCCGTGGTGACCTGCGGAGGATTCGCCTTTGGTGCCTCGTTCGCGTAGCTGGCAGAAGAGTTGGCAGTCAACATGGTCGAAGCTGCTCGGAATCAGGACAACTACAACGCGCCGTTCGGACTCACATCGGACCTGGGACACTTGCCTCGAGTTGGGTGACGTGGCATCAGTGAGAGAGCAGTAACACTCTTTGCAGACACGAACGGCCTTGCTGGATATGTGTGTGATGTTGATGCTCTGTCCACTGCACGAGCCACACACCACCCTACCGCAGTAGCGACAGTGATGCTGGGGGAGGTCAGGAGTGGCTGGTTGTAGATGGACTCACCCTCCTCTGCACGACGTTGAAACTCTTCTGACACAAGACACACTTTTTCGTGGAAGAGTCGGGTGCCCAGACGGGTGCCGCAGCATCGAGACCTACGCGAAATTTCAGTCTCCGCCTCGTTGTAGATAGATACGATCTCGTTGTAGATGAACGTCTACTCACTGGAATTACTGGTCAATTTCTCCAAATGAGTCATCCACATCTGCTTGTCCTGCTTCGTCTCAGCGAAAACAGTGAAAGACTTTTCCTCCGTCGTGATGACCGAGAAGGCATTCTTCTGCGTCTCCGTATCTTCCACGTCCTGATGACGTCATGACACTACATCGTTGTAGACGGTGAGATCTCACCTTGATCTGAGTGGAAGAGAGGGAGATCATTCGGTGGAAGAGATATTTTGGATAAGAATCGGACTCTTTGTTCATGATGGGACCACTTCCCGCCTTTTTTGTCTTTGCGTTCCTGGAAGTCATGACGACGTAAGATGCGTACACCAGGGCGTCTGAGAAGAGGAAAACCCAGCGAAATTTCGCTGACTTACGGCAGACCTTGTACAGGGGTCCCTCGCAGATGAACTTCCTCTCGTCCGTCACGATGTTCTGTTTTATTTCAATTTATTCTGTTTTATTCTATTTCATTCACTCACCTTGACGTTACCAACGAAGCTGCGCTGAATGGAACACAATTTCTTGAAATTTTCTTCTGCTTTGATGCTCTCGTTCACGTTTCCCGCCAAATCCAGAATGTTCTTCAGAGACACAGACAGCTGCTCATGATCGGGATGAGTGTCCGGTGTGTTCTTTAAGAGGTCCTGTTTCTCGTCTCAGTCTCCGTCTGTCGTTCTACGACGTACCTCTAACAACAGTTTGTATCTCAGAATTCTCTGCACGGGCATGATGAGGAGAGCGAGGAAGTCTAAACCTGCCGCCTCTTCTTTCTTCGCCTGGAGCCACGCCGCGATCTGTTTCCTCTCCATGAGGTTGTTGATGGTGACGATGGTCGTGTGATGATTCTTCATGTAAGAGTTGTAGATGTCCAATTTGGGGATCTGAAGACGATGAGAGATGGAGGGAGATGGTGACGCACGAGGGCCGCCCAGAACTGTCCTACGGTGTGGCCTGCCTCCCAATTCTGAGTGGCATTGTTGAGCTCTCCGAGGAAGACAGTGGAGACGGATGAGAGCTCCTCGATGTTGGCAAAGATTCTGGGGACGTACTTTGGCTCGACGGGTGACTCGTTGTCTTTGATGGGTTGGAGGTACAACTGCAGATGGAGGTGAGAAGATGGGGATGAGGTGATCGTCTCACGTTGGTGATCTTCTGGAGGGAGTTGTTGTAGCTCTTCTCCGTGGTGAACATCTCGAAGATGATGTTGAATCGTCTCGCTTCTGTTTCGGGTAATGCCTTCAACTAGAAGGGATGGTGAGTTGATGAACGCTGATATATATATTGAACCGTTCACCTTCTCCTTCTTAAAGTTCTCGTCCTTTTGAGCTTCGTTCTTGATCCTCTCATCCGATTTGGGTATGTCGACCATATCTCCAGGTTTACCTATCTCTTCCGTGTAATCGATGGGGAACCATCCTTTCTCCTCCGTGTCTAACTTTCTACCTGTAGATCCAATCGATATAAACTCATCGGAAGACCCGATCTCCATCGTCTGTGTCTTATGAATCATTCACCTTTCGCCCAACCACTCTCATGCTTGAACAGACAGAAGATGATGTCTCCCTCCTTCAATAACATGATCCTCTCTCCCTCAGCCCCTGGCTCTTGGAAGTCATACTTGGCCCTGAGTACAGCTACGACGGGCATCTTGTTCTCGGATAGGGAGGATGGTGGAAACTGATAGCGAGCTCCTCCGATTGCGTTGTAAAGAGACATCCAAATCACCATTTCACCCTAACAACTACGACAAGGAAATCACCGTGCGTCCATCATCAGGTTCCTCCTGCCGTCCTTGAACAGACCATACCAATAAAGACAGAGACCATACCAATAAAGACAGAGACAAGAGACATCTATTTATCCAATCTGGTGATAACCCTTCTTCTTGGCCGAAGTCGAAACCTCTTCTTCCTCCGAATGACCTCCAAAGAACCGATTGATGAAGAGAACGATGAGTCCGATCAGAGCGAGCGCACACAACACCGAGAAGAAGATGAGGACGATGAGGATCTGTCGTCCTCGAGTCACCATCACCATCTCCATCTCATCTCACCTTTCCAGTCGTCTCTTCGGCGAGGAAAGCCTCCACAGTGGCATTGAAAGGCTGGCTTTGTACAGAGACACCGTTGGATCCCAAATAAGTGCACTGCAGCACGACTTGAATGTCCACCCTCTCTTTACCCGTCCTGCTGACCACCACGTGTGATGACGTCACGTTCTCCATTGTCTTAGCGTCAGCCACGTCGATGTAAACGATGTACTTCTGATCGTACAACTGATCCGATCAGTCCGCGAGTTTTCATCGACATTTCACACCTCTCCCTTGCAGCCGCACTGACCTTCTTCCCATAAGAATGCGACCTTCTCTTCCTCTACAACGCTCTGAGTCCCGTTGTTATTCACTCTCGCTGGCTCTACAACGAACAAGCTCTCGTTCTTCAGGCTCCAATCTGAAGAGTGACCGAACACGTCTCCTTCGAATTCCAAGCGGTAGCGAAGTGTGTACGGGTCGCAGGGTCTCAAGGCCAGATGGGCTTTACCCTGAGAGAACGGAATTGACTCGTTGTAGTGAGTCGAACCGACGGCGTCGATGACTAAGCTCTTGGGACGGAAAGAGCAGGGGAAGGTCTGGGAATCTGAGGCGGGATTCCACGAAATTTCGACGAAGGTAGAGTTTACGTTGCGGATGGTGAGGGGTTCCACTGGTTTGTAACTGTGGGGTGTCACGTGATGTGATGACGTCACGATTCATCACCTCCTGATGGCACCGGCTGAATTCACGACGGAAAATTTGCTCGAGTTACTCTGGTAGTTTGCAGCCTGGGCGGGCCACAGAAAAGTCTGTGAGATTTCGATGTCGAAATGTTGACAAGTGTCATTTGTGGTGGGGAACAACCACGTCGTTGCGTTAGGAGGCAGAGTTACGTTGACCTTGTTGGCCTGGGTGGATGAGTGAAATGTGGGTGAAATCTCGCTGATTTCTCACCTTGTCAATGATGTTCGTGGTCGACAAGAGTAATCCACCACAGAGGTCGACTGGATTATTCCAGGCGAGTTGTAGACGGTCACCCACGGGGGTCACGGTCGCATTCACCTCTGGTACCCTGGGTCTGCCCGAGAAAAATCTCAGAAATTTCTCTTCGACGACGAGCGAGCTGGGCAGACAGGCGAAGGATCCTTGCTTGACCAGAGACGGCACGTAAGGAGAATTCAAATTTCGAAATTGAGCGATGACGAGTGAACCGTTGACGCTCGAGGCGGTACCGTTGACCAGGGTTGTGATGGTGGAATTTTCTACGAATGTTACGCCGGCCGAGGTGGTGAAGAGAGGGGATATAGTGTCATCTACAACGATGTAGAGGGAGGGGAGGATGAGGTTCATAGATCCGGCTCGAATGGATTGAGTGGGTGTGAGAGTACCCCTATACCATTGAGAAATAAAATCGAATAAAATCTCCACCTCTGACTCAGATCGAGCACACCGTTCACACCCGAGAAATTCTCTCCCACCGTGAGCTGCTCCAATTTCAATTTCAATTTCTACGTCACAGAGGACACAACGAATACAGATGTCTCTTCATTACGATGACCTCCCTCACCTCTCCCTTCACGATCAATTGGGTCACGTTGAACTCACCGTTGAGATGGATCCTCTCAGCCTTTAAATCGACAACCACCTCTGATTGGAGGGAATTGAAGGTGATGTCTTCCGCAGTGACAGAGAGGCGTGAATTTCCGGTGAAGGTCGAGCCTTTCACGTCGGCGTTGTGGAACGATAGGACGTGAGAATTGTTTCCCGCCAAAACCAGGGAGGAACCCGTCGACACCAGTGTGGTCGTGTTCGCGTTGACCGAGCCCAATAGATCGATCTTTTTTACGTCAGATGTGACGTACGGTACGTACTCACCGTATGGCTCATCAACACGACCTCTCCGTTACCGATGACATCTAGATCGTTCCAAGAACTGCTACCACCCCGGGAGAATGTAAGGCTAGAGTTACCCGACAGGCTGAGGGTACCACCCAGGACGTTATTTTTAGCTTCCAGCACGAGAAGGGAAGAGGTGTCTAAAAATAGAGGAGAGCTGGAGACGAGAGGTACTTTACAATAGAGGCGGGAGAAATCGTTCAACTGATGAAATTAGGTGTGCGTAATGTACGTAAGCCCACCTCGATACGTCCACCCAGGTGGTTGATTGATCCCTCACCCACTAGGGTGACGGCTCCATCTACAACGAGCCTTCCTCGGTTGATGACTTGGGAGTTGAATGGGATCGTCTGGGTACGGTTGAAGTAGAGGGTACCATTGGGTGATACATTGACCACGCTCCCGTTCAGACTGCTCTGTGTTTGAAGGTCGAGAAGACCATCGATCTGATGTGGTATGAGTCGAGTAGAGGATCATCACTCACTGTGAAGAGGAGGTTATTAACGTTGCCTGATACGGTGGCTGTTCCTGAAAGTATCAAGCTGGCCGGAAGACTTGCATTCGAGCTAGAGATGGAAGTCGTATTCGAGAGGGATAGAATGGAATTGGAGTCAATTGTCAAGTTTTTCTCAAACTGTCTCGTGTTAGTGATGGGTTATCAGATCATCAGATCGGATGATTCAACAGACCTGCAGACTGGCGAGAGAGTCTAAAATGAGAGTTGAAGAACTGGAGCCTTGTTAGGTTTCAGGATCTTAGAGAACTCACTTTTTGACGAGTACAGAATCAACCGTGGCAGTGCTATCGAGTATGACTGTGCTTCCAGATATAATGACCTGATCTTGAGCACTTGGAATGACACCGCATTGCCAGCATGTGGGGACGTTCCATGATTGGACAGACGTACAGTTCCAGGTGCATTCTAGTGATTGAGTGACTCCCAGCCACACGGACAGAATACAAAACAAGATCGGCCCTAACTGCATCATGTCGCGTGTGGATGCGATTTGATCTTCTTCCGACAACGTAAAGAATAAACCCTTTTATTCTCAAATCTGTTCGCGAAAACACGAGACAGAGACACAAAGTCAAGAGTGCAAACGACGTGACACATACGACGAGGGACACGTTACAAGGGTAGTTCTTTATCTGTGAGAGTGAATCGCAACGACAAAGCTCTCCAGCCACTTTGGAATGACCGCATCCTCTCCAAAGACGAGCAGACGAGCCAGTGATCCAGCGATGAGGATGCCACCCACAGCCAGCCACGTGTATTTGAGATTTCTCAGCTGCTGTACGGTCTCTTGTTCGCTCTTAGTGGAGAAGATGAACGGCCTTCCATCTTGTGGTTGGCGAATGACAAACGCTCCGGCGTCGTTCTTGATGATCTCACCGACCTGATGGAGGTTAAATACTGTCATCGTGGAGGGTGATGAAAAGATGAATGGCTCACGATGAAGGCGGGGCTGCCTGCCTCGATGATGTGTTCGATCGACTGGAAGGAATCAGATGGAGGAAAGATGAGACGATTCATCACGCACGGAGAGGTAATCCGACTCGTCCAAATTGAACGAAGCTCCCTTGATGTCGACTGACACCTTCTCGTTCCCTTCCATTATCCACATGGGTGTGTCTTTCGTCTGTAAGAAGGGGTTCGACCAGTGTCGTAATCTCCAGAGCACTACGTTCTTTCCAGATAACTATCGAATCGAATCATGATCACATTTTAATCCATCGCTCTCACCGGTGCTGAGATGTATCTCTCTCCTTCCACACGACCGTGAATCTTACAATAGATGCTTTGGTCTCGCGAGACGTCGCTCAACTCCGTCAAGCGACGATATGGTGCAGATGTGATGTGTTGAAGACGTGGGTGATAGATAGAACGACTGACAGCCACACATCCTAATCCAGCGATTCCCACGCCGATGGCTGCAGCTCTCGTCCAATCGGAATCGCTCATCGTGATTGTTAGTTGTGATCACAAAGCGACCTCGGACTCCGATCCGTTGTAAAGAGCAGGAATTTCACGAATTTTCTCCGCCGCAGCGAGAGTGCACACGAACACATGCAGACTGCAGACCATCTACAGAGCTAAACCGATGATTCATTCTCTCTCGTTGTAAGTACAGATGGAGCGATCGGTTTCTCATCTCAGGCTACCTCTTCTGGTTTGTACAGGTGTTTCGATAGAAGGGCGTTGATTTTGAAATAATTCGTCTTCTTTGTCTTGAAGACGTTCTGCATCTTCTCATCTAATAAGATGTTCCTTCCATTTTTTGGATCTTGCAGGTTGTTCTCCTGAGGTAAATGTGAGCGAGCCATCATCATCGTCCTTGCACTTCACCTTGACGTAAGAGGTGATGCGTTTGACTACATCAGGACGAGTCATCTTCGTTTCTCCCCCGAAGAATTCGGATAGAGCGTCAGAGAGGATGAGAGGTTTGTTGATAGTGGGCTTTTTCTTCTTCGATGGCGTTTCATCTGCTGATTGAATGATGAGTGGAATGAAATGAGATGGTGCTCACCATCTCCAGTTTTGGGTGCCGATCTCTTGAACGGACTCTTCTTTGTTTTGGCCGGGGCACCTGGTATGCATGATGAGCAATGGTGTATAGATCTCTCTCACCTGCGGCTCCACTGCGAGTGTTTCTCCTTCCACCGCTCTGTATTGTCTGAAGGATGGCCCTCTGTGCCTCCAAATCTTCTTTCGTCAAGACTAACGTCCGATTTTAGTGGCGATAGTTGTTCTAGTCTTTACCTCCTTGTCTGACGAGTTCTTCGTTGGGATCCTCTTCATTTTCGCTATCCTCTTTCTCTTCCTCCGATGGTTCTGGAGAGGGCTCAGGCGTCTTCTTCTTTTCTTTTTTCGGTTTGGTTTCTTTCTTCTTGGGAGGTTCCTTGGATACATCGTCATTATCTTCGATCGATTCTTCCTCTTTGACTGGTTCGTTTTCTGTTGCTAGCGATTCTTCCTGAACGATCTTCTTCACTTGTCGACGGAGGAACTTCCTGTGCTCTCGTAATGATCCATGTTTGGTCTCTAATTGTTCGTAGATGTTGTTGAAGGTGAGAGTGAAGGCATCCCCAGCCTTTATAATCTCTTTCGCCTCCTTCTCCAGCTCGCTCTCCGACACCATCTCTGTCCCTCCTCTTGGTGGTTCAATTTCAAAACGACCGTTAAACGGATATTGTCATCTACAGATGTGTAGAACGTCCAAAGGTTCCAGCAGCTACTGTAGCTGCACTGTCACAGAATCGTTGGCGCTGTGAGAAGAAGATGTAGACAATCTGATATACACATATGTTCATTCATCCTTGTTTTGTGGGCTGCTTTGAAAATCGCCCGTGATGTGTCTGTTCTCTTCACAATAAAATGGCCAGGCTTCTACTTGTGTGGGTCGTTGCGATTCCCCATTCAGCGCCAGCAGATAAGGCGGCCACAATGAGGCAGGCTATGATAAACCAAGTGCACATCGATTGGTATTGCTTCAATTGAGAATCGGTATACAGAGAGAACATCGGCTCCCCCGTCACGATCTGTGTCTGTGACTTCCTCATCGTCTGTCCAAATGAATATTGATTGGGCAGTGAGACCACATCGGTGGTCAGTTCCTCAGAGAACGATACTCTCTTGAATGATCTCTGTCTCTTCAATATACTGTGCATGCTAGATCGAGTTCTATCGACTTTGTGTGTTGCGTCCGTTTGGATGATGTTGCCTCGGCCCGACCGAGACGTGAGTCCCGAGGTCGGCAACCGGCGGAGGCTGGAAGTCCGAGCTTTCATCTTTTGATCTCCTCGGCTTCCTTGATTGCGTTTAGGAAGAATTCCACGAACACCCTCTTCTATGTGGATCTCCAAGCTGACCTCATGCGTGAGAACGTCTTCCACAAAGAAGAGCGACAGACATATATACGCAGGGTAATTGCAATGTGCAATGAATCACTGAATCTCGTCCGGAGAGGTCCTTATGTCCTTGAACAAGATATTTATTCGATGGTGTCCCATCTAATTCTTATCGCGCTTGGTGAAGACACCGACGTGCTTGACGAACTCTGACTCTTGCTCGGTGGCTCTGGCCGTGATGGATTCTAATCTCTTGATCTCGGCGGACAGTTTCGCCTTCGTGTCGTTCAGCTCGAACACCTGCTCGAACTCGGTGTCGCCGAGGGTGTTGACTTTTCCTTGGATGTCTCCCCACAGCTCCGATTGACTGATGACACATCAGCCGATGTATTCTTCGTCGTTGATGATGTAGACGATGGATGGATGATGATGGTGTCTCTCACATGGGAACGAGGAAAAAGTTGTAGAATTTCAAGAGAACATTCTTGGTAATTCTCTCCTTCAAGCGGAGGAACAGCTCCGTCGCCAAGTTCTCCACGGAATTTCTCGTATCGTCCGTGCCGTTACGGTCCAGGGGTAAACCTCTATCACCGAACCTGATTTTCCATGAACATTTCATCTACAACGAGCCATTTCTCACTCTACGGTGGATTCCCAGTAGATGGTTCGGGTGGAGTAAAACTCATCCAAAGCCTTCTCTTTGCATTGCTGCATCTTCGTCAATCTACAACCTGCCGATCGCTTTCACCTTCGCCGTGCTCTCGATAAAGTTGAAGTAGAGCTCTTCTACGTGGTTGGTGAAGTAACGATAGTGGTCCGCGTCCTCTACCAGACTGCTCGCGGGGTTCTCGTAGCCGTCTGGACCACTCGCCTTCTTCCTCCTGGCATCTAAGACAGCTCTGACGATGGCAGCCAGTCTCTTCATGATATAGACAGCCCTGATGGTCAGCTGTTCGATGAGAGGTAAGAACGACTCCTGGGACTTCTGCTGAGCGAGATCACTGGCCTACGACTCGTCAGCGAAAATCGACGGAGTTTTCACGTTACGTACCGCCCAGTGGTAGTTGGGGATGTTGTTCAACTTGTTGATACCGGCGGCGGTGGCTACGTCATTCACGCTGAAGGCGGAGATCTGAATATGTTCCGCGACGCCCTTGAATTCGGACAGTAAGCGTTCAAACTGCTGTCCACCGTATAACTTATTGTCCCAGTAGAGGATGTTGTACGAGGCAGGGTCGAAGCGAATGGGACGATTCGAATGGTCCAGCCAGTCTCCATCACCCAAGGAGAATTTCTCCTCGTCTAAGGTTTGACCGTTGACTCCAGGGTTACCCTCGGAGGTACCTGCTAGCGTTGGCGCGGATCGCAATCGCAGATTTCAGACTTACCTTCAATGAGTCTCTCTACGGTCTGGAGGAAGGTGATGACGTAATTGGAGGCGAGAGATCTTAATTTAGACGTGTCCAAAGCTGCGAGCTGAGCTTGCAATTGTCGCGTCTGCTTCGTTGTCTCAGCCTTCTTCACTCTCAGTTGCTTGAGAACTCTTGGAATGGACTCTTCATAGAATCTCCATGCATAATCGAGGACGTAATGTCTCACGGCGTGGATGCCGATCTGGGACTCGTGTCTGGGGGAGTGAGCGTTGTAGATGGAAATTTCGTGGAAATTTACCTCTTGTCGTAAGAGAGTGATTCCAAAGTGTTCAAGTCTCTCCTGCCGTACTGGTACACCTAAAATGAAATCAATGAATAGGCTACGATAGTTCAGAGTGGCTGGTTGTAGACGGACCTTCTTCTGGTAAGAATCGATGTCCTTGGCGGTAGCCTTGACTGCTTCAGAGGGAGAAGAGACGAAGAAAGACTTGACATCGGGGAGTGCTCCGGATAGGTACTTGTTCACCTGCATCATGACGTCACGATGACGTCATCACACGTCATATCACCTCACGAGTGGAGCTGAGGGTAGACAGATGACCGGAGAAGGAAGTGTAGACAAAAATCGTCCTCGCGTAATCAGGATCCAACTGCATGAGATCAATATCCATCTACAACGGTCTAAAAATAGACTCCACCTGCTTGATGATGGAGGGATGCTCCAAGGTGGACCAATCGTTTGATCCGTCGACGTAGACGATGAGACGATGCGTTGGCTTGCACAGATTGTTCACGATGTTCTCGCTCTGTCTCTGGTCACTCTCTCGATATCGTGTCCTCTATACCTGCTGACCCTCTAAAGCAGGGGTGTCGATGTAGTTGACGTTGGTCACACGGAACGATTCGTAGACGACCACGATGGGCTCTTCAGTCTGCAGGCTCGCTCGCTTCGAAAGTTCCGCCGAAATTTCCGCCGCGGAGACCTGGAGATCTGAGTCCCAATTGGGCTTCCCGCCGAAAATCACCTCGGTGTCGCGGTCGTTGGGCTTGAGGGGATCCTTCTTGATGGTGAATTTGGGACTCTGAGCGGAGGGGTTGTTGACCAAGCTGAAGATGATGGGTCGTTTGGTGCCGTTCCCGCCAACGGAATTGATGGGCTCTCCCAATAGAGTCTCAATGAGGGTGGATTTTCCCTGACTTTTCTTGCCCACGAAGACGATCTCGGGGGTGGTCATGTATGTATTGAGACTGGGAACGTCAGACTACAACGAGGCAGATATCTCACTCTCTGGCGTAGTATTGCAGTTTATCGTAGGCGAGATAGACCTGAAGGTGGACGTCAGAGGTGAAGAAGATGAGTCATCGTGATTCACTTGTCGATCGTACTGTTGATACATTCTCTTGTGAACTTCGGGATCGTCGATCTTGACTTCGTTCAATGTCTTTAGCTCCTGCTCGACATTCTCTCTCGCTCGGACACCTATCATTCAAATGAGTGGTGATTGGATGAATGATAATTGCATATCTCACCGGTCTTAGCTTTTGCACCCTTCTCCTTTTGATCCGCGGTGGGTGATAGAGGTGCATCGGGATTTACTGTGGTGGTCGGTTTGGTGGGTGAGCTCGTATTAGAGGGCCTTCCATTGGTGGCAGAAGTGGCAGCAGTAGTAGAAGGTGGAGGAGTCACAGTGATCGGAGCGGGTGTAGGTGCAGGTGCCGCAGGGAATACACTCTGGACCGATGGCTTTGGGGTCTGACTGACACTGGAAGTCGTACCGTAATTGGAGGGAGGGGCAGAGTAAGTAGGGAGGGAATTACCGCTGGGTGTGCGAGAGATCTGGGGGCAATGAGTTTCAATTCAGAGGAAAATGTGAGTCCGTCCGAATCGAACATACCTGGCGGGAAGTATCGTTGCTTGCTGCGTCTCTCTTCTCCGCTGAATCGATATCAGATCGCCCGAATCGTCAAACATCGATTCATTTTCCCACCTTCCAGCTCTGCTAGTTTGCTAGGACCTAGCGTGTTCCTCTTGTCCTTCTTATCCTTCTCCTTCTCTTTCTTCTCCTTCTTGTCTTTGTGGCCGAACATGTCTGAAGATGAAACCTTTGCCACGGAAGCTGTTATCAGGCAGAGTTTTCAACTTGAAAAATCAGAGTCGCAGCTTTTCGGTTTGCCCGTTCCACACTACCACACAATCTGGTGACGACGAACATCTAAGACACAGACATAGACACTGTACTGTTGTCGATAACATCCTCTTCATCTCCGTTAATCTCCCAGAAGAACACGCTGTTGTTTTCGTGACGGTTGAGACGTTGTAGAATGATGGGACGATCGCGTGTGATCCAATGATCGACCCCTGCATGTTGCAGAGAGACGAGAGACGGTAGATGCTCGTGTAGATACAAGCCCACGCATAAGAGGATCTCGATGGTAGAGTTCTGCTCCCTCGAGATCCTCGGCTGTGCGCCAAGTAGTTTTCAATCTGAATGCGTCCCGCCCTCTCTTCTCGATGCACGTGCGGGAGGTTCGTCTTCCCTGATGATTACACCGTAGAACAGATTCTGAGGCCAACTGGATTGGAATCGGTGATTAGAATCGCTTGCACACACGTTATGAAGGGAAATCATTCGAGCAATAAATCAAATAATGAGTCAAATTTGACAACATTATATATTGGACGCTGATGCCTTGAGTATACGAACCATTGAAGAAGACGTGAGACTTTGTCCACACGAATGTACGATGCGTGCACCCGATGTGAATTACAACTGCCCATGAATACCAATCGATGATCAGATCTCTCGTACGCTGACTAATGACGGAATATGCAGCCATCGATCAAGAACTGTCAGAGATCAAAGGTGACGACATAGAACCTCAATTGTCCTCTGGTGACGCCATCGAGGTGAAATTTTTTGATCGAGGGATAGATAATTATAACGCCGATCGTCTCGATTGATGATTGAGATCGATCAGAAAGTGGGTTTCGGTTGGTTTCAGACACGAATGGTTCTTCTCTTCGGGCCAGCGTTCATCACCGATGGCGCCGAGCTCGTCCTCGTTGTCTTCATCACACTCCCCATCACTTGTCTGTGGGGGCTATCCGCCGTGTGTTAATCTCATTTCCAATCATGCATGATGACGACGTCCACAATTGATCGTGACAAAGGTCCAGAAGGCGAGTCTGAGCACCGTCGTCTATGTTGGAATGTCTCTGGGCTCCATCTTCTGTGGTGTCTGTTCTGATCGCTACGGCAGGTATATGATTTCTTCATTCTACAACCCACCACTGACTCGTTGTAGACGGCCAATCTTCTTGGTATCTACCGCCTGCGTCGCCCTCTTTGGTCTCTTGAGCGCAATTTCTCCAAATTTTTATTTCTTTTTAATCTGTCGCACCATCATTGGCTTCTGGATCGGTGGGACACACGTTCCCATGGCAACCATGGTCGAGTATTTCCCCATTCGAATGCGACATTACGCCATCATTTTGGGACAATCGGTGTGGCTCACGAGCGGTATCAACTTGGTTTGCCTCTTAGCTTGGCTCGTCGTCCCAAATGCAGGCTGGAGGCTGCTGTTGGCTCTCACCATCATCCCCTCACTCGTTCCTGTGGTCTTGTTCAGGTGATCATAAATGTCGACCGCTAAATGTCGACCGCTAAATGTCGACACACGATAGGATGGTACCCGAGAGCGTTCGGTGGCTGATGACGATGGGTCGACAATCGCAAGCGCAGGCGCAGATTCAAGATATGGCCAGACTGAACCGAAAGGTCCGAAGACATCTCACATGATATCATGACACGCCACAGCCACCACCCGGACCCCTCCTCCCCGTACCAGAGACCGATCGAGGAGATCTCCGTCAATTCTACTCGAAATCTCTCTTCAAATCGATGGTCCTCCTCACGATCATCAATTTCACCAACACCTTCGTCTACAACGGCATCAATCTGGTGTCACTCGTTGTATTGGCGGACAACAGCAACCAGATCAGCGTCAGACCGAGAGACGACAGTGGATGTCCACAGATGATCGGTGGGTGACCCATTCAGATGATATCTCACGTGATATCACAGCTTCCGATTATTTGGGCTTCTTAGTCTCTGGGTCCGCAGAATGGTTGGTCCTCTTGATCAATTCCGTCTTGTTACGTTACGTGGGACGTAAGAAGGTGAGATTTCGACGGTAACTCAGGACGAATACGTACGTCGCAGGTACTGGCGTCCCACTTTGCCACGTGCTGTGTGGGCTTCTGCTTCTTGTTGCTCTGTGTCATGTCGAGTGCCAGTCGTTCACTCATCGTCCTCGTTCTATTTGTCATGAGAGGATCCATCGTGGGAAGCTTGCAGGTCACCTATCAATACATCCCTGAGGTGGAGGATGTGAAGATGAACGTGGAGTGACGGATACAGTTGCTGCCCACCAGTGTGAGATCTTCAGGTTATGGAATACTCCAAGCGTTTGCGAGATTCGGTGGAATTGTCACTCCATTCGTGGCTCAGGTGAATTCGATATCGTTCGGCTGAGATCTGATGTGAGGAAATCAGGTGTTAGGAGGCTGGGACATCACATTTGCACTACCTGTTTATATCGTCTTATTGGTGGGAGTATCTGTTGGAAGGAAACTGAGGAAGTCAGGTCATTTGTGTCGTCTGCGCTTTGGTCCTTCCAAAAGAAACATCACAGAGACAGATAGAAGATTAGACTTAGTAGTCTCTATATGTTTGAGGAATGAAACGTGGAGTCATCCACCGAAGGAGAATAAACGTCTGTGATGGATGTAGATAGACGATTGTTCTTGCATTGATTTTATTTCACAATCTACTGAGAGTTGGGAAAGTTGTCGTTCAACCACTTGGCGACACCCTCGCGGTTGTTCTTCAACCACCTGCTGTTGGCACGCACGGCCTCGAGAGACTGTCTGATGGTCCTCTCTGCCTGTGGCACAGACTTTGTCTTAAAGAAGTTTTCGATCTCATCAGCTCTCTCATCAGAGGCGAACGTGCTGGTGGCATATCCAATGGTCCTGTCTAACAGACCTGCAGAGTCTCCCAGGGTCTTCTCGATCTCCACCCATCTACAACGAGTCAGCTCGTGACGTAGAGTGACGAGTCATACCTGTCTTGGAGGAACTTCCACGCGGCCACGCGACCGGGTGCCGTTTGGGTGAGAGGATGTAGACCGACGAAAAAGTCTTGCGATCTGACTTCAGAACTCATGATGAAGTCTAACGCTCTCGCGATGAGATCATGACGATCTGATGCACCGAGGGCTCTCAAGGCGCGAACTTTCTCTTCGTGGAGGTCGGTCTTTCTGTGGAGTGTGAACGTGTGGCGGGTTGTAGAGGGTCACCTGTAGATGTCTACGACTTGGTCGAATTCCTCGTGGCCGCCGTGGGCGACGGTCAACTTGTAGACGAGAGCACGGATGTCTGCTGGCATCTCTAGTCTTCCCGCCACGAGTTCTTTGAATCTCCTCTTCGCTTCTTCTATGGTAGCGCTGTCTCCATTGTTACCCTGCAGTCACGTCAGAATTTTATTTTATTGTATTTTATTCTTCTCACCAGCTGAGCCAACGCGGTGACGCGCAACAACTTTTGGAGGTCGGTGTCTTCTGGCTTGGCGTCCCAGCTGTTGCCACGTCAGATGACGTCATGATGACGTGGCAGCTCACCCCAACTTGTTTCCGATGGAGGAGAAGACGTTGACGACGAATCTTCTGTACTGCTGGCTGTTGGGCTCGAGGGACCACACGATTCCAACCTTGGCAAGATTTCCCGCCAAATCGGCCCAGACGGTGTACTCCGTCTCGTTGACGTAGGCGCGAGCCAGGTTGAGCGCCTTTGGGACGTCAGTTTTCCCGCCAAATAATTTGGGACGGTACCTCAGACAAGGGGGCGAGACCGGCGACGGAGAGGGCGAAGGCGTCGCCTTGGATACCGATTCTGTCTACAGGTCCCAATTCCATGTTCTGAATTGGGCCGGTCAATTTTGCCGCCAAATCCGCTGTTACACGTCAGTCGAGGATTTCGGCGGGAAATATCTCTCACAAGAGTAGCGGACACGGAAAAATCCGGAAGAATCAGCGTTGACCTTGATCCAACGGCTTCCCTCGACGTTCTTGAAAGTGATGTGTCCTTCCTTCTCCTTGAAATCGTACGAGAGAATCTACAACGTTGTAGATCGACCCTTTTCCCGCCAAATCTCACCTCGTTGGGGTTGTTGGAGGATCGGACGCGAATGGAAACCCACCACAGATCGTCGTGCTGAACGTCATTTAATCACCATCTACAACGCCATTGTAGACGAACACTCACGATAATCTTTCCGGAGGCCAAAAACCTCTGTTGAGATACCTTGAAGACAGAAGGATCACTTGTAGATTCTACAGTGACGAGAGGGTAACCTGTCTTCTTCGTGTAGCCGTTCATGAAATTTGCCACGTCATAGCCAGATGCCTCAGAGAGAGCGTTCCACAAGTCCTAAGGAAGATGAGATTGGCGGGTTGTAGATGGACTCACTGTTGTGACGGCGTTGGAATACTTGAAGCGCTCGAGGTAAATGTTGAGTCCCTTTCTGAAGGCAGCCTCTCCGATCTGATCGCAGATCATGCGAATCACCTGCGAACGTCAATCTACAACGAACCATCTTCTGTACGTACGGAGGCACCCTTGTTGTAGCTGATGGCATCGAAGATCTCCTCGATCTGTGCCGAGTTGTAGACTTCCACTTCGATGGGGTGAGAGCTCTCCAGACCATCTAAAGACTGCGCCGTGTTGATGTAGTCGCTGATGAATTGCGTCCAGACCTATCCGTGTCATCTACAACGCCGTTGTAGATGGATGTCACCTTCCATTCCGGGAAAATGTGATCGATGGCCTGGGTTCCCACGAAGGTAGCGAAACCTTCGTTGAGCCACAGTTCCTTCCACCACTCCATGGTAACCAAGTTACCAAACCATTGGTGGGCGACTATGACGTCATCAGCCATCTACAACGAGACACGACTCACGCTCGTGGGCGACGACGTAGGCGACGCGGGTCTTGCTGGTGAGTCCGGATAATTTGGGATCGATGAGGAGGGCGGTCTCACGGTAAGTGACGAGACCCCAGTTCCTGGAATCGTCAGAAAAATCGCAGAAAATTTTCCCGCCAACTCACTCCATGGCGCCAGCGGAGAAATCAGGTACGGCTACCTTGTCCATCTTAGTTAGAGGATAAGGGATGCCGTAGTATTCGTTGAAGAACTCGAGGGTCTTGACTGTTCCCGCGTAAATCTTCCGAGAAAATTCTAGAGGTGGGCTCACTTGCAACGTCCAGAGAGAAGAGACCGGTCTCTTTCTTACCGACGGGGGTGTAGATTCTAACACGAACATTGTCTTTCGTGTGACCTTCTACATGATCGAACTCTCCGATGACAAAAGCGACGAGGTAGGTGGACATGATGGGAGATGGTGCGTATTTGACCGTCTTGAGTCCGTTTTGCACTGGTGAGAGTCAATCTACATCGATGTAGATGGATGTACCTGACTCTTGCACGGGATCCATGTTGGAGAGGCCGGTGAGGTGCTCGGGGAATGTGAGTGTGATGTTGAAGATCGCCTTCACTGCGGGTTCGTCCCAGCATGGGAAAGCCTTTCTGGCGCCAGTGGGCTCGAATTGAGTGGTGGCCATGTGTCTATGGATGACGTCAGCGATTAAATGAGTCGAATGCTTCGAAGATGATAACGCACCTCTGTTCACCGTTGAGAGTGTATTTGGCTCTGTAGAATCCCTTCATCTTGTCGTTGAGGATTCCGTCGTAATCGATATCGATTTGGGCGTGTCCAGGCTGGATGGCAGAGGCAAATTTGATGATGGCGCGCTCTTCTCCCTCATCGTAAGAGACTTCAGTGGCCTTGAACTTCTCAGAAGAGCTAATGGCAGTGATCGCCACGCTGTTGATCTAAACTGCCTTTAGTTTCTCACCATACAATCGCCTATCACCTTGATCTCTTGGGAATGCAGTTGAATGGTGTCCGTAGCCTCTTTGACTTGAACATCGATCAACATGCTTCCATGGAACGTAAAGTTCTTGAGATCAGGCGTCAAGTGGATGTGATACTGGCTTGGCTTGACCGATTCGGGCAGCAACACACGCTCTTGCTTCTCAGACATGGTTGTTCTCTCGTTGCTATTAGAAGATAAAAAGTAGTAGAAGAGTAAGGCGATGAGAGGTACGATGATACGTGCCCTCTTCGAAGAGAGTGAAGGAAGTGCCGTGATGACGATTTTGCTTTTGCTCAAATGTTCCGACTTCAAGGAAGTCCGAAAAAGAGTTGACAGCCACCATGAAGAATAAATCCAATACACTCATTTTATAGTTGTGAAGGGCATCACGTGACTCAACTTTCGTTCAGATTTCGACCGCCTCCTGCGGCACAATATCATCAGCACACAGACACGCAACCGACACCATGCTCGCCGCCAAGATCGTACAGAACACCAGAAGGATCGCTGTTCCCTCTCAAGTCAGAAGACCTCTTCACACCACACGCACCATGAAGCTTTCTCACGACCCTGAGACGAACAACCCCAACAAGACAGGACAGAAGCAAAGAACTGACGCCGAGAAGGAGAAGACCCTCAAGAGTGAGCGCAGTGACGTCACTGTATTCGATGTCTAAAGAATGTCAGACCAACACGTGGACACCATTCCAGAGCACAAGGGATGGAACGAAGCTGTCGCCTCCAACTCAGAAGCTGTCATCAAGGCAGAGCGCTCGTCCGATAAATCAGTCGAGGAGCTGCAGAAGCAGACCGTAGAGACGGTCCAGAAGAAGCACGGAAAGTGAGAGAGAATAAACAACAGCGGAACATTGCATACCCGATGTATAAGCACCTTGTGATTTCATGTGTGATATCAAGATCCCTCCTCTGATCTCAACGTGACAGAGAGTGAAGGATCGTAGTGTAGCGTTCTTCACCACCCGCCGATCGCGTCATCGTTTTGCAATCGTTGTTGGTGTAAAATCGCGACTGGGTCGGAACAATTTGGCGTCGACCCAAGAAGTCTGGATTACTTTACTTTCCAAAGGAAGAATGTGAAATTCGCGTCAGCAGAAGATTCTTCCTCGAATTCACATATTGCCAATTAAACCGACACACAACACGAATAGAGGACGGAAGACATGTGCAGAATAGAACCCTCTGTCACTTCGTCTCTGCTCATCAACGCCAGCTTCTTAGGGTCTGGCAGCCAGGGGAAGATCTTGTTGATCGAAGGAGATGAAGAACGATGCTCGGTGGTGAAGATGATACCGAAGAGGAGGAGCAACAAGAGGGCTGCCACCGAGATCATAGCTGGCCTTCTACTCAAGACAGTGAAGGGTGTCGCTCACTTGCAGTCATACACACAAGATGACAACCACTACTACATCACGATGGATCACATTCCCGGCTGCGATCTGCTGCAACTATTAGAGGACAGAAGCTATGAAGGGATATCTGAGAGACTCGCTCGTCGCATCATTGTACAAGTCGTATCGACTCTCATCCGCATCCACGCATGCAAAGTATATCACAAGGACATCAAGCTCGAGAACATCATGTGGAACCCCACGACAAAGGAAGCAACCCTCATCGACTTTGGACTCTGTTACATCAACGGAGAGCCGACTTGCAATGACATCTGCGGCTCATTACCCTACGCTGCGCCAGAGATGAAGGCAAGAGTCTCCAATTTCTCGGCCGCAGCGGTCGATGTTTGGAGTCTGGGGGTCGTTTTCTACAGTCTCGTCTATGGACACTACCCGTTCCAACGAGACGATCTGTCGTCATCGTCTTATTTGGAGTTTCCCGCCGACACCGACGTGCCACCGGAGACGATCGACGTGATCGAGAAGATGTTAGAACCCAACCCGAAGGAGAGGATCACACCGCATGAGATCTTATCTCATCCCGCTTTCAGCCGCTGGAGGACGTCAACCTCCATTTCATCATCAGCGACACACAAACATCACGATGATGCCAGCAGATAACTACTTTTTGTATAGAAATAAATTGTCTATAATTCTTTCTCTGTATTGATACTAAGTCATGGGACACATGATGGCTATGGGGATGTTGAGTTCATTCTGGATAGAGGAGACAGTGTTCATGAGCCACTGTTGGGGCTCCATAACGGACCTCGCCTTCTCTTTCGTCTTCAGATAGTCCTCCGCCACCTTCATCAACTTTGTCGTCACCACTTTCATCTTCGAGGCCGGGATGAACAAGTACGTACATTCTAATCGACTCCTAAAGACATTTCAGATCATCATGCTGCGTGCGATGATGATGATGATGATGATGAAAGAGTCTCACCGTATGAGATACTGTAAGGTGTCGTTGAACTCGAGTAGATCGGCAAAGGTAAAGAGCATGACTGAAGGAGGGGACATGTCGATGTTCTTGAAGAGAGGAACGATCTCTGCTGGCTGAGAGATGCTGGATACATCGATCCACTGGATCAGCTTGTACGGTCGTTTGTAGGCGGAGACTCTTCTTCCCAATTTGACCAGGGGTGTGTGGAAGGGAACTACTTGGTGGTGGACCTTCTGGCAGGATGGTGTCTATCGAGTGTTAGATCATGAAGGTGATGATCATCATCGTGTCAACATCATCGCGATCGTGATGTTGTAATGATGATGAGGCATGAGGTTTCTCACCTTTCTCTTGACGTAGAGACGCTTGAAGTTCTCCGCAAGGATCCATCTCCTCCTATCCGATTCCTCCTGTGCGTTGTTCTTCTCGAAGGTCGAATTGTGAATGGAGAAAAACTTTGGAATGACTTCGTCCTTCTTCACCACGAACGACCTCTGCGGGAGGGTCAGTTCCATCTACAACGAGCCACAGTGGCCTCACCTTCCGCAGGTGAGCTCTCATATCCATGACCGACATGTATCTACAAACGGGTTCCAATATCATCAATTCCCAAGGCATCAATGCCATCGCCTTGCTGATCACCATGGCCTGTCCCAATTCAGTCCCAATTTTTTCCCGCCATTTCCACTCACCACGGGTATGGTCGGGTCTCCATCGGGTATGATATCAATCAGCGTGGAGAACAGAGCATCTTGTACGTTCTGTACGCTCTTCCTCGCCTCTGCAGTTTCAGATTCCACGTCGTCCACGATGTTAGAAAGGTAAGTCAGCATGGGTTTCGAAAAGAAAACCGTCTTGTTTAAAAAGTCTCTCGTCTGTTCCGTTGTAGATGACCCTCCCGTGGAGAAGTAGATCCACAGACGTAACGGATTATCCATGGAGCACTCTTTCAGCTCCTGCTGAGAGTAACACTGCGCCACCTGCCACGCGTGAGACACGACACCGACATCTACCTCACCGTTCTAGAAGAAGAGACGTTGAGAGGACAGAAGATGGAAGAAGAGTCGATGGGGTTGATCGTCTTCTTTGCAAAGGCGACGAGGGAGAGGTCCTCTGTCGTCCACTCTCGATTTCCTCGAACTTCACCGGCCGGGGTGTCGCGGATGGCAATCTGTGCCAGAATGTCTTCGAGACAAGACTGGAAACCTACGGGAATGTCACGGAAATTTCGATGCGAAATGGCGGGTTGTAGATGGGATCCTCACCTTTCGTGCGGTCTACGAATTTGATCTTCCTGGAATTGAGTGCGGAATTTCTACCGAAGGAGCCGAAAAAGCTCTTCTTTCGGCTTTCTCCCGGATCCTGCTCCCAGTACGATTTGTTGCACAGGTGCTGTGACGTCATCAGCCATCTACAACCGGCCACGACCCACCCTCAGGAGTTTATCGAGCGTGACGGAGGGAGGCAACAGCAAGGTGACGGAATCGTTGTCGATGTGTATGGATACGTAACGCATGGACGGCTGTGGGCCCACGATATTTGCGCGGGAATCGTCATCCTCCCTGCCTCCCAGCTGCTGGATGCGTACACTTCCGGTGACGGGTACGTAATAGATGATGTAATCTTCCACCGTGAGTACGTAGAGGAGCCGTGAGAAACCCGGGTGAGTCTCGGAGAATTCTTCGAAGGCGGGGCCGGTTGTAGATGGATTGGCCTCCCCCGGAGCCTTCGGGTCTGAAAGTCTGTGACCGGTCTCTGGCTCGTTGGACCCCTTGATCAATTCGTTCTGTCGTTTTACCTGATGACGTCATCTGACAGTCTCAAGTTTTCATCGAGTTTTCACCTGCAAGATCTTCCTCACTGTCTTTCGGTTTCGAGACAAGAGTTCTTCTTGCGTCATCTTTCCCTTGATGAAATTGGCAATTTGGGTCTTGATGGCGAATAAGAAGCCCCAGATTCTCTCTGCACTCTCTTCGTTGATGTCGTTGATCTTTTGCAGCGGATTGTTCTCTAATCCGACCGATTTTCTCTTGTGATCGCTGAATCTACAACGAGTCAGATTTTGACGGAGGTGAGACGTGTCACCGGGTGTCGCTTTCAGGGGCGAGGGGTTTACGTATGCTGGGAACCTTCAGATGAGAGGGGACGGAAGACAAGCTGGGTACGGCTATTTTTGGCGGCTTAGTCTGCGATATCGAGCCTCGTGGTGAAAGTTCACCACCTTCTAAAGAAGCCAACAGCTCCTCCTTCGTCTCGCTCTTCACAAACTGTTGCGTGGGCCTCCTGTGGGACGATTCGATGTCGATCTGCAGCAGGTTGTACGCATCTATGACGTTGAGGTGCTGGGAAGGTCAGGGGAAAATGGCGGGAAACGAAATCTCACTTGGTTGATGAAAGTAGAATCGAGGCTGAACATGAAGCGAGTGACGCGGGAGAAAACGTGGTCCAATTTTTTGAGCATGCTGGGTGGCATCCCTTTACCCAGGAGAACAGTGTAATTGGAATCTTCCATGAAAAGTGACATGATACTGACAGCTATCAGTTACGTGTGATGACGTCATCACTCACAGCTCCTTGCATTCGGTCCAGAAGGCCACCGCGGTCTCCTGTTCTCCTTGGAGGTACTTCAATTCCGCCATGTTCATGAAACTGTCCCATTTCAGCCATCTACAACGTTGTAGACGATCACCTCTGGGCCATGATGATGGGATCGAACGTCTCGGCACAGATCTCCAGTGCACAGAGAGCCGGATTTTCAATCTTTTCAATCGAAACGAAAAACTCCTTCTTCTCTGTGAGAGGAATGTTGATTCCAGCGTCGACAGAAGACTTCGTCCTTCTATCGTTCAATCAACAGTGTCACGAGATCTCCGCGAAATTTCACCTGTGCTTGCTGTTACTACCCGGTGTTCCCGCCGTCTTGGCGAAGTCAGAAATTTCGAAGAAAGGTAGACGAGCGAGGTCGTTGTAGCGGAAGTGCAACAGAGCGACGGGACAGAAGAGACGCTCCAGGTACGTCTGAACGATACCGTTCACCGTCTTCGCGATGTGAATGTCATCCCCAATACCCTACCACGTAAGTCGAAATGTCATCCGTTTTTCTCCCACCTTGTAGTAGTGGTAGGCCTTGTCGTACGAGTAGACGCACTCTTGTATGAGGTCCCCCACGCAAGTGTACAATTTCGCTTGGCTGTTCGTGCCTCGATTGGAGGACAAATTTGGATCGGTCGGGTTTGGCTTGAGGGTGGTGGGAAAAGTGATGTGAATCAACGAGCAGAGAGCGCGGAAGATCTTCGCCCTGACCGTCCAGTAGTGAGCGAGGGCAGCGAGGGAAGTGGATGAACACAGATTGATGGCGGTCTCGATGGAGCTGGAGACGTCAGACTACAACGGTGTAGATGGTACGTACACTAGGGCGTCGGTGTGTTTTCCAGAGTGGTGGTGCAGGAGAGCTTGCAGTTCGTAGTATTTCATCAGGTCGTCGGAATTGGTCCTCATACCCTGTCCAGGCTTGGAGACCTGTGACACGTCATCACCCCCTCCATCTACAACGCTCACCTCTTCCTTCAGCTTGCTGAGGACCCTCGAAGCATCTACGAACCATCTCTTCTTGATGTAAGCCTTTGTTAATTTACTCAAAACAGTCTGGGCCGAATTCAACGGCAATTGGCAGGTGGTCAGATATTCCAAGAGCTCGATTCCCTTCTCAAACGTGTAGCTCTCTAAATATAGATCGATCAGTTGAACCTGAAGGCGGAAAGAGGCGTGGTCTAATTTCGTCGGCTCGAAGCTGGAGAGAGCTTGCACGCCGGCACCCTTCGAGATGGCGTTGAGAAGCAACGTCTCGGCCTTGCGGAAATCTCCCATGTCACGATGGAGCTGCGAGATGATGACGGCAACGTAGCGGAACTGAAATTTCGATGAGAAACTGGAGGAATCTCGGAGAAATAGGTCACCTCGTTGGACTTGTTGTCACGGGAGTAACTGTCTAATACCTCGCGCAGGTACTCGATGGCTCTCTTCGTGTCATCATTCTCACGCGTTGTAGTGGCCAACTTGTGAATGAGAGGTAACAGTCCGGCATCATTCTTCAATCGTAATATCTGATGACGTCATCACACGTCATACACGCCGGGTGTCACCTTCACGGCGGCCTCGTAGGCGGCGATGGAATATTGATACTTGTAATTCAACAATAAAACCTCTCCGAAGCGTTGTAGAGCGCTGGTACCCAGTGTCGACACGACGGGTGGGATTCCCTCGATCTGTGACTTGCAGTGGTCTAAAATGTAGACACAGTCCAAATACAGCTGCTCGGCCACGCCGTGTTCCTCCATCTCAAACGACCTGAACAGACCCAGAGCGTAAGCCGCCTTCGCCTTCACGAAGCACGTGGGAATCTATGACGTCATCAGTTACGTCTCGTTACGTCTCCCACCTGAGGATAGATCTCCGTCAGCGTCTGCATCCTCTTGTTCGAATCGAACAGCTCCGAATTGTCCAAGATGAACGTCTCCAGGGCACCGTTAGAGATACCCTTCCTCTCTGAATTCTCTCTGTCTTCGTCTGACACTTGACGATTTCTCGATGTCAATGGAGAGATGTCGTTGAGTATGAAGTGGATGTCGACGAGAATTCGAGCGCGGACGACGAGTGGGTCCACCTGTGGATGTCAGAGAGATTTCGGGTGGGAGATACCTCGTTGTAGTAGGGGGTGAGGCTGCTGGGGTCGGCCTTGGCTTCGGAGGACTCGGTTCCCGCCAATTTTCGGTACAGATTGCTGAGGGTGACGAGACAGAACATGATGAAAGAAGGTTCGATGTCATCCAATTCCATGTACTTGTGATGCACGGCGGTTTCCACCTGATACGGTCGTTAGGTTTCGGTCATCTACAACGGTGTAGATCACCTCGAGGACTTTGGTGAGATCGGCTGCCTTTGGATTGAATCTTTCAATGTTTTTGATCATGGTCTTGAATTCCGTCGGCCTCTCATCATCCGACCTCCACAATTTTGCCGCCAAAAGTGCCGTGCTCATAACGATGTGGGTGAAACCTCCTCTCGTAAATCTCGATGAAAACTCGATGAAAACTCACTGTACTGATCGGAGAGTGTCATTCGAGTGATGTTGCAATCGACCAAGTCTACGAAAAAGTTGTAGAGGCTCTCCCAGCAGATATCCTTGTGTCCCAATTTATACAGTAATGTACAGAAAATCAGATGACTCTTGGCCCACTCGATCGACAGCTGCTCACGTCATCTACAGCGTTGTAGATCGACTCACCTTCTTCACTCCCTCCTGCTTGTTGGCAAACTCCTGCACGAGCTCTCGGACGGCCTTGTTTGCGTTCTCCTCGATGTACTCTCTGTATACGAGGGCCTGTGGGTGTTTTCCGATGAGATTTCCCAGCCAACTCTCTTGCGCCTGCTCGCCCAATAATTTGTGCCCTTCAGATGTTTTCATGGTGTAGAAGAAGGTGGCCTTTGGATATTTGATGATCTCTACTTCCTGCTTGAGGCTGTCCAAAAACTTGTACCGCTTCGGAATTCGCTCCTCGGGATCGGAGTTCATTTTGGCGGGAGCGCCACCGGTGGAGGCGAGGGTGAGGGTCTGACGCTGTTGACCGTCCAGTCCCAATTCCATGTCCCAATTCTCACTGTCCGATTCGGTCTCACTGGCTGAGAGGGAGAGCGTGTCAGGTTGCACGACTTGCGTCCTCAACTGAGAAGACACGTCAATCTACAACGAGTCGAGATAAAAATAGACCCACCTTGAGGGGAGACTCTGGGACTGGCTTGATGGGTGTCTTGGGAAAGTCAGGGACAGTCTGTAGCATATCCTCTGCCTCCTTCTGCGTGGTCAAATCGGAAGCCTGCGAGTTTTCCGTGAGATTTCGTGTCACGGGGAAATTTCCCACCAGCTGGGCAGCCTCCACGCATTTGTGGAGGTATTGAGGTAAGATCTCTCGACTGAGATTCATGTCTTTGAGACAATTGCACAGGGATAGCGTTGCCTGGGCGACCTGACCCCACTGAATGAGAGGGTAAGGAGGGGCCAAGAGAGTCTTGAGACAGTCTGACAGGTTAATTGCGGCCGTACTGAGGTTAGATAGTTGGATGTAACAGGAGGCTAGCTCATGGTACACTTGAGCTTTGAAAGGCGGGTCGATATCACCCTGTACAGTGTGAAAAATGGAGGAAAAGTGTCAGAAATTCGAGGGAAAATTGAATAGTGGGTGTGATATGTACCTTGAGTTGAGACATCATATCGATGGCGTATTTGAAGTGCGAGACAGCTTCCATCGGCTCTGCCTTCATCAAGAGTCCCGTCTGATAGTAGACTTCTGCCTCCAGGGCGAAATCTATCCCACGTCAAACTACAACGCGCCACACCTCCTCTCACCCTTATCTCTCTGAAACAATCCTCCCAGAATATTCTGCGCATTTTTCAGATGCTTCATGGCCTCCCCCTTGTCTCCTCTCGCGGCGCATTCGATCGCAGATTTGAGACTGGACTGCGCCTCCTCCATGATCTTCTGTGGGCCCCCCAGGGAATACGTTCTCGCGGTCTCAAACTCATCATCGAGCTCGGTGATGGATTGATTTCTCGTCTTACTCTTCTTCTTCTGTTTGTCCGCTGGCGCTGCAGGAGAGTGAGAGAAAGATAAGAGAGAGTCGCTCACTCGGCCAGCTGGCGTGGATCTCTTTCAGTGTGTTTTCGACTTTGGTCGTGATGGACATGAGGGCGGAAGAGTGGACGCGGCTCATTTGTAGCTGCTTGCGACCGACTGGCAACGGAGGTGAGATCAGGATGATGGGAGGGAGATGATGGTGATGGAGATGAGTCGATGTGAAGTACGAGGTGATGAGAGGTGAGAGACGATGAGGTGATGAGAGCCCACCCGAATTATCGCGAAGAAGGGGAGCGCCGATGGGAGCTGATGGACCGAAATCGAAATCTTCGTCCCAATCTTCTTCTTTTCCTTTCGGATCAGCTTTAATACCTGTGTCTCATTAGTCGTCTATCATCGATCGAAAAAGTGAATCTCATATGGTCAGACGATTTCAATGCATCACCTCTGATCTGCATGACCGGCTGTTCCTTGACGTCGTCAAAATCGTCGTCCCACTTCTCTTCATCTGAATCTTGGAATCTCAGAGATCGGGTAAGAGATGGGCTCTTTGAAATGGGTGAACCTCCTGTGAGTCTGATGGGACTGTCTGCGAAATCTTCAAAGGGTTCATCGTCTTCTTCTACAAATTGAACCATCTTCTTCGGTTCGTTGATCATGATGGCGGGAGAGGAAGCCGACTTTTCATCGTCTTTGGAGGGTGGCGTGATTGTTTTTGTGTTGATAGAGAGGCTCAGTCTTGTTGGAGGGCCCAAAGAGAGAGAGGAAGAATCATCGTCGGCAAAATCCTTATCCCAGTCCTCATCGTCCGACATGTTGTTGGTGTGACCCTCTAGAGGTGAAACGTTGTCCTGTGGTGCGGCTGTGGAGATGGATTTCAGAAGCGATTTGGTTAAGCGATATGTTAACATAAAGGAAGAACCGATTTAGATTATCGTTCGAGATAGTCAAGGTTTACCTCTTCAGTTCCGATGTTCCCTCGTTCCTCCGCTCGTCGACTAGAGGTGTATGGAGATGGAAGAGTTCAAATTGTTCTCTCTCTGCGATGACAACGATTAGATTCTATTCAATAACCCCTCAGAACGCCCTTAAGAGGTCGAGCGCACGATATCTTCCCGACTCCCGAGATTTGTTTGTGCTCGATGCGGAATCGAATTATGAAGTGAGCCGACAGATTCTCACCTCTATGTAATGTTTTAGAGGTCAGTCTTTCAATCGACCTGTCTGCCCTCCCTCTTTTGAAGGTTGGCAGCAGTTAACGACCTCGGAACAAATATTTGTGCCCTTTGGGTGAAGAATTTCGGAAGACATCATCATACAGAGGAGAGAGAGAGATGACAACCTTCTTAAAGTTCAAGGGATGTGCGCATTTCAGGCACAGAATCATATGCTCTATTCTGAGCGGTAAACCTACATCGATAGAAGACATCAGATCAGAGGATCAGAGCCCGGGTATCAAAGGTCGGTTTGTCATGATATTAAGATCCAAAAGAGTCCATATGTACATGCAATCTTCGAATTCTGATCTGATTTTCATCTCAGATTTCGAAGCCAACTTTCTACGATTGATCGATAAGATGACAAACGGTTCGAAGGTCAGCTTCCATCCCATCTCTTCTCATCATCACGACGTTAGATTCTTCGTCTCCACATCCCAGATTTTTCTGAACGAAAGAACAGATCGTCATCAATTCGACGGGTACAAAAGTGACCATCAAACCTGGAATCATCACAGGAGGCAAGATCAAGCATGATTGTGGCACCTCTCGCTCGATCGGCTACTTCCGTGAGGCTCCCTCCTTTCCTTCATCCATCTGATCATGTCGTCAGTGGAAGGCATCATCGGTCTGATGCCGTTTGCGAAAGATACCTTCACCATCGAGTTCAACGGCATCACGAATGACGATACCGACATATCCGTGAGTCAATCTCATCTCTCCCGATCGACGTTTACGAACGCAGGTTGACTTGATTCGAACCGTTACGATACCTCTCCTCAAACAATTTGGAATCGGAGCAGAAGAAGAGATTGTCTTCAAGGTGAGCTGGTCGTGATCATGTGATGACATTAGACGAAGGGTGATCGTGTGTGCATCGATTCTAACTCGTTGTAGATATTGAAGAGGGGGTCACCCCCTCTGGGTGGAGGTCACGTGATCCTGACTTGCCCCATTGTCCGAAGAGAACTCAATTCCGTCAAATTGATCGACGAAGGACAGATCCGCAGAGTCCGTGGTATCGCGTACGTAACTCGAAATCTCCACGCATTCTCACCGATCATTCCAGTTACACCACGCGAGTTTCACCACAGAACGGAGGCAGAATGGTCACAGCGGCAAAGTCCATCATCAACAAATACATGCAAGACGTCTTCATCTACTCCGACCACTTCAAAGGCCCTGAGTCTGGACTGTGAGCCCAAATCCGTTCGTCTCGTTGTAGACTGACGGATTTGAGATCTCCCGGCTTCGGCTTGACCTTGGTTGCCGAGACGACCACAGGCTATTCCCTCTCGGCTGAGCTGATGGCGAAGGCGGGAACGACACCCGAGGACCTCGGCCTCGCGGCATCCAAACTACTGCTGACCGAGGTGATCACGTGACCTGATGACGTGTGATGACGTCATCCAGATCAGTAACGGGGGCTGTGTGGACACCATCAACCAGACTACGGCCATTCTATTCATGGTCCTCTCGCCCGACGCCATATCGAAGATTCGAGTGGGGAAATTGTCACCGTTCACGTGAGTCTACAACGTTGTAGACGGTTGAGTTGATGGAAGACAGAGTCACGTTCCTGCGACACATTCGAGAGTTCTTCGGGGTTACGTTCAAGATCGAGGCGGGAGACGAAGGAAAGACAGTCATATTGACTTGCAGAGGTGTCGGCTACAAGAACACAGCCAAGAGAATACATTAGAGGTCGTCGAATCTTCTCTTTCAACTCGTGCAGTTCACAGATCACGTGCTTATCTTCTAAATCGAACTGTATTCCATCATGGTGCGTCTGATGCTTCAGACTTGGTGCTCGGTATGGTGGTCGGAGGCTGCACCTTTTTGTTGTGACATCGGATTCGGTTCCCAACAAACTACTGCGGGGAGTTGATTGTCAGTGACACGATTAAGGATACAAGGTGACAAATACAACCGCAATCCTCTACCTTATCTCGAGCTGGACCGCAGGTCAGTCCGGTTGCTTAACGTGGTGTCGTTAACCTCAATCAGTACCGAGGTAAGCACCTTCTCTCTTCACTTTTAGAGATATTCTTCGGACACAGGATGATGCAACGGCTGTGTGTCCTCTTCCTCCTCTTGGCAAAGCTTCATGCTGAGCAGGTTTCTCTGTGGAGCTTCAGAAAGATGAAAGAATATCTATATGGTGGAAGCCCACCCAGATTGATGGTTCGTTGTAGACCGTTGTGAACGCCTCCGAGATCGACGACCAACTTGTTGCTGGATGTGTGGTCAGTCGGAGCTGCGAGATCCGTCTCACTTGATGAAGATCCAGAGGTCATCGTCTCCATTGAAGGTGAAGATCTGTAATCATGTGTCAATGTGATGTGTCGCTCATCATATGAGCAAGTGAGGGTCACACCTCTCCTCCTCTGTAGACGAATCGTGTGGCGATCTCCATGGTGAAACCTTTCCTTCATCAGTTTCAAACGTGAGGATGGATCCCACCGAAGTTGTGGTCAGTCCTGGACACGGGGAGATTCCACCAATCACCCCAGCCTCTATTATCTAAAGGCCTGTCCTTCCATTAACATGTGTGACGATGAGATCAGATGGTGTCTGGGTAATTTGATGACACTCACCAGTAACCCACACCGGTCTGATCATTCCATCTGTTGTCCTTCACCTGCAAGGTGTCACCGACATCGTCTCTCTGCTCTACTCACATATAGACGATCGTCACAACCTTGGGTGACCTTAGGGTCACAGTTGAAGAATGTGAGATTCTGGATGATGGGGAAATTGAAGTTGGGGGTAGTGCGGAACCATTGTGGAAACTCTGTCGGATCGATGATCGATCTTCCTCTGTAATTGGGATTGAACTGAGGCTTGTTGTCCTTGTCTAACGTGTTCTGAACGATGCCGGGGTCCGGATCATTACCAGAATAGACCTCGGGATGATGTCAGAAGAGGCTGATCATTGTGGATGGTCACCCTTCCGAAATCGGTGTATTCAAAATTCTGACTGCAGGTGTTGTTCGCACAATCCACTTGGTCGGTTGTCTTCTGGCCACACTTATAAGGAGCAGGAGCGCCCAACGCATTGGGTGAGCAAGGCCATACATCTCTAAAGGTAGCCGTCAGAGAAACCTGCTCAGCATGAAGCTTTGCCAAGAGGAAAAAGAGGACACACAGCCGTTGCATCATCCTGTGTCTTAGGAAGAATATCTCTAAAAGTGAAGAGAGAAGGTGCTTACCTCGGTACTGATTGAGGTTAACGACACCACGTTAAGCAACCGGACTGACCTGCGGTCCAGCTCGAGATAAGGTAGAGGATTGCGGTTGTACTTGTCACCTTGTATCCTTAATCGTGTCACTGACAATCAACTCCCCGCAGTAGTTTGTTGGGAACCGAATCCGATGTCACAACAAAAAGGTGCAGCCTCCGACCACCATACCGAGCACCAAGTCTGAAGCATCAGACGCACCGTGATGAAGAAACCGAAGAGACACATGGAATACAGTTCGATTTAGAAGATAAGCACGTGATCTGTGGACTGCACGAGTTGAAAGAGAAGATTCGACGACCTCTAATGTATTCTCTTGGCTGTGTTCTTGTA
>MDYQ01000217.1:0-45545 GCA_003024175.1 Planoprotostelium fungivorum | reverse complement strand
AGGTGAATGAAGCTTCATTTGCTTACCACAGAGAGTGTATGTATTACAATCTCGGCTTCGACTACATAGACGGTAAATACGTAAGCAGACGGGGTATTCGAACCAGGTGAAAAGTGGATGTTACGTGTGTGCTGATACGAGACAGAGTTCCATACTATGGAGAGGTCAGGGGTGTCAAGTGAGTGTGATGCCCAGGTAAATCACTTGACTGACTTCTCTCAGACACCTCGATAAATTAGGCACAGCAAACATATGGGGTAACATCATCGAACAGCTGGAGGAATTTGGATATACGAACAACGCCACCCTGAGAGGTCACCCAGTGAGTCCTATCATGACCACCGGGAGAAGAAAGGTGAATTGTATGTAGTACGATTGGAGGGTAGGCCCCAATGGATACGAAGAGGAATACACGAAATTGAAAGCGTTGATCGAAGAGACGAGCACGATGAATGGGGACGTTCCAGTGTCACTCTGCTCTCTCAGCATGGGCTCTCCTTATTTGGCAAAGTTCTTTCAAACGATGGATGTCTCTTGGAAAGAGCGATACATCCATTCATGGGTGAGAATGAATGGAGGAGAGTGTGTGAAGAGAGACAGATCTCTGTGGGGGGTGTCTTTGGGGGTTCCCTCTGGCCAGTGTCGACATTGATGACGGAGCAAGGATTGTATGTCCTCAGTGGAGACAGCTTCAAGAGGACATTGGGCAGTTGGGGATCAATGATGTGGCTGATGCCCTCGTCAGAGGTATGAACACACAATGTACTCCGTCTGACTGGTCGAGGTGTTTGGAAATCACACCATAGTGCAAACGAACAAGAGGAATTACACGGGATCTGACATCGAAGACCTGCTGAGAGATGCTCGTTTCGATCGATCACTGTCCATCTACAAGGATGTCAAAGAGTATCAATCCTTTCCTGCTCCGGGTGTAGGTGAGAGGAAGAAAGCGAAGAGAGAGTGAGAGGGGCAGATACGGTGTGCATCTATGGAGTCGGCATACCAACCCAATCGAAGATCGAGATGAAAAAGGGGCTGAGAGCACCGCGCACGTACACCATCACCGAAGAAGAAGGGGATGGTACCGTCTTGTTACCATCGTTAAATTATTGTGAGAAGTGGAAAGATCAACAAGCTAAACCAGTGAAGGTATGAGATTGAGAGAGACGAAGAATGATGCAGTCAGATCGTCCAGATGGATCAACTGCGTCACGCCGATGGAGTGAAGGATCCGAGAGTCATTCACATTCTCATGGAGAAGTTGGGTCTCTTCCGTGACGCAGAACAGAGTACGCATACCCAGAGATGACGGCTGATGATGATAGATCTCAAGCCCACAGACTTCTATCCAGAGATACAGAGACCGATGCAACACCACTCGACATGGAGCACGATGATGTCCAACTTCTTCCCGTAAGCATTGTTATAGCACGCTGGAATATTCATAATGGCTCTGAAAGCCCGGGGAGCAGAGATATCCTGGTCGAATCGATTTGCTTGTCAACTCAAGTAAACTCTTGTAACTACTTTCTCTACCCTCTACTATCCTGCGCGAATGATGGTTTGTTGTTTAGATATCAACATTCAAGAATAGGGCATTCAAGAGTGATGAAAAAATTTTATTTAAGCAGAGGAAGCCTGCTTGAGGTAGGCAACAATGTCGTCTCTGTGAATGATGAGCTTGATGCATTCAGGATGTGAAGACGTGTTTACCTCTCATTGACCTTCTTCAGACCAGGGAAAGCCATCTTGGTACCGGGGATGTACTTCTTGGGGTTCTAGCAGCTTCAGTTTTTCTCTTCAACACATCTTCTCACCTCCAGGTAGTCGTGGAGAGTCTGCTGCTCCCAGACGATACCTACTCTAGTTTAGAACGAGACACAAAACGAAATCACTCACCAGAGTTCTTGTTGGCAGCGGTGTAGGAGTAGTCGGGGACAGTTCCGGCGGTACGTCCAAAGAGTCCGTAGAGGTTGGGTCCCTAATTACGTTAAGTATCAGAAATGTGATCGTGATTAAAAGAGTGAGCTGAAACTCTGGCGGGTGAGGGGGGAAACATAATGCAACATACCTGCTTGTGGGGGGCACCCTGAAAGAGGTCAATGATCTGTATATGCGCTCTCCTCCAAAAGGAGGCTCACCTTGGAAATGGTGTGGCACTGAGCGCAACGGGCCTTGAAAATCTTGTCTCCGGCTTCGACAGACATTACTGTTGTTTAAATGAACTTTGTGTTGGGGGAATGCCGAGGTAGGAGCGAACGCGGAATTCCCGCGATATCACTTTGATGATATCTCATCTCCTTCTTTCCGGTCTGGGAAACAAAAGATGTTTTCAGTCAGACAATCCACTGCTCATGTTCTGCTTCAACTCAGCAACAGAGATCTAGCCTCATCTCTTCTGTCGCATGATACCCTAACCAGGAAGCATCATCCGCTCTAACATCTCAAGCACAAGCTGCGGGTACATGAGTACCCAGGCCAAGAAGGTAACATTCGTCACCGATTGAATGAGCGATACAGTTGAAATGAGCGCCAGTCTAATACGTGGAATTGTACAGCAGTATATGACATCTCCACCTCGCTTCGTTCATTTGGCTCGGTTTTAGCTTTCTGTAATGAAAGATTTTGAAATGAACAGACACACGAGTAGATACTTTAGTATGATAAATTACAAATCTAACTTCCTCTTTGCTATTGCCTTCACCCTCTCATCGAATGATGGTGAAGTAATGGGTGTATTTGTGATGTAGAAGGGATTTAGAATCACCTGAAACAGAGTCAATGACGACTGACGATGTTGTATTACCTTCAAATAAAGCTCATAGACTTCTGTGAAGAAATTTTTGATGCCATCTTCATCTTTCTTGTCATGCAGCAACATGAACTTGATGTCTGATTGCAGTCAAGGACGTTCATTACGATTTACCAAAAAAAGGATACATCCAGCGGTCACGAAAGAGGATATGTACGAAGTCGTGAACCGATCCACAGTCTTCAGATACATCGAGTTGAAGTCTTTCTTCCACACTAAATCTTCGACTGCATCCAAAGCTGAATGGATAATAAACTGACTCAGATGTGTAGCGCTTTCCTTCTGTGTATGGTCAGTATTGTGTGATGTTACGTAGATTGTCTATCTAACCTTTTGAGCGACTGTTAACTCTGCTTGGTAGATGACATTATCGTTCTTTCCAACGATAACAAATAGGCAGGCACAATCGACAGGCATGATCTCCGATCTGACGATGGCACCAAAAAAATTTGAAAAGAATATTTGCATGGTTTTATTTATATCGAATGGAATGTTGGACGAGCCACAGAGAGGGGAACGAGAGGGCCCTCACATATCATTCTCTCTCTCCTATGTGATGCACCTTTCTCCCGTGGAATCTCACGGATATCTACAGAGAGGACACCATTCAAAACCTGACTCTGTTAGGAGGGAATCTTGTTCGCACACCTGATGATCTAAATCCATGGTGATCTTGGCGAGATCCTTCTCTCCCTTGAAGTTGATCATGATGTCTGCCGAGTCATACAGGAGAGCGCTTTGACACTCTCTCAATTGGAGGACTTGAGTGTCACTGAGCTTCTGCCGTGATTGCAGAGGGCTGAATTGGGTCGCATCCTTCTCAGGAGATTCTCCTTGTAATTTATCGGTGCTGGTGAATTCATTCAACTTACTCTCTTCCTCTTCCTTCTTCGACCTCTTGTACTTGATCCTCTTTTCCTTCGATTTTTTCACATCTCCAGTTATTTTGTGATTCAAAGTGGCCTTGTTGAGTTCTGTTGGGGTGATCCTCCTTTGAAGTTCACCATCCTCCTTGGCGAAGAACTCTAAAAAAAGTTTACCCATATGATGAGAGAGTGCATACCAGATTCAGAGAAGGCTAGTCCCTTGCCTCTGTTGGATTTCTTTCCCTTCGAGAATATACCGGGGCCCTTTCATCCTCAGAGATCGTCGCACGGGTTATCACCTTCAGCTTCTTTGCAGGCTCGTTGCCTTCAATTGGAGTGCCAATTCTCCTCAAAAGATTGACCGATTTGTTTTCATCAGACACCACCTCCACTGGTACCCTAACATCGACATGTCATTCGAAATAATCTTCAAATCTGGGAAAACCTGAGTCTCTCTTTGGGCTCTTTAGTAGTATGGCTCTTGAACTTGTTCAACTTCGTGTCCACCTGCATCTTCCTGTTCACTTACGTACTGATTCTGGGAAAAATTTGCGACAGTCTACAACGAGACATCTGTAACGTGATCGTCCAGAGGTGATGTTTAAAGCCTTTCTGAACACAAGAGCTGGAATCAACCTCAACATCAACATGAGCTCCCTCCTGCAAAAGAAGCGAATCATCTCACAAGGGGATCAGGTGATGTCGGATGGATACGATACAATTGTTTAAAGCCATAGATCATGTTATGGGGTGGAAGGGACGATATAACCTGTTTGACTATCAATTCTGGTGAAGTGATACATAATCGTAGAGGAAAGTTCCATCACAATGATTTCATTGGACGTCCCTTCGGTTCTAAGGTAAACTCAAACTTGATACGAAAGATTTGATCAAAACCATAGGTTTGGTCTCAAAGTAAGACGGGATACTTCTTTGCTCTATCTCCCACCGCCGAACTGTGGTCAAAAGCTCTCAAATTCAGGACACAAATTTTGTACCAAACGGATATTAGTGCGGTTTGTCATTATCTCGGCCTTCGTCCTGGCTCTGTCGTAGTCGAGTCTGGTGATTCCGCGAAACAGACGTGAGAGACTCAACTCTTCAGGTACTGGCAGTGGTGCGCTATCAACTGCAATTGCAAGGTGATTCTACGATGTAGAATCTCAGTGACACGAACAGATGCATCTCTCCCAACGGTAAACTGTTGACCTTCGAATTCAACAAAGATCGAGTGGCTGCTGCCAAGTGAGATGAACGGAATGCCTTCACACCTCATCCGTCACGTCTACGTTCTTCTGATCAAGACAGAGTTGACTTTGCCAACAACAAATTGGATCACATCATCGATGTGACATGGCGTGACTCGTGTAAAGATGGATTCAGATTGAAGAGTGAGGGTCGAATGATCTCAGGTGATGAATGTCACCAGATGTGGCTGATGCCGTCTTTTTGGATCTTCCAGCCCCGTGGGATGCTGTGAAGAGTGCTGATGATGCACTCATCGATGGAGGCAGACTGTGTTCATTCTCTCCATGCATCGAGCAGGTCAGTGGTCATTCATATCTCCCTCACATCAGTAGGTACAAAGAGTGTGCCTCAAGCTCTCCGAATTAGGTTATGGAGAGATCCAGACGATAGAATGTCTCATCAGACCTCACGATATTCTGAACAACCCTCTCACTGCATACGACTTTAGCCAACAGTCTTCTGATGCTGCTGCTCACCAAGTGAGGTCATCCATCATCAGTGGATCTGAAGAGGCGAAGATCAAGAAGAGAAAGTTGGATCAAAAGGAGACGAAGGAAGGAGAGAAGAGAGAATTGGAGGTGAACGAGAGTGGAGAGAAGAAGGAAGAACAGAAGGAGAACGAAGAGAGGCCAAAGGAACAAGGAGAGAGTATGGAGATAGAAGAGAAGAAGGTGAGGGAGGTGAAATGGACCATCTGAATGGATCAGTTCGCACCTCAAGCCCCTCGTCTCGCTTCAATGGAGAGGCAGGTCGTTCTAACGAAAGCTACAACGCAGATCGCAGGACACACGGGTAAGTTCCATCTTACGGTAGAAAATAACAACAACAGGTTACTTGACCTTCGCTCGTAAACCCATTCCTCCTCAGACGGACGCCGTATGATTCGCCTAATAAACCTCGATTAGATTTCTGGTTGTAATTTGGGTGGTCTATTTCGGGGATTCGATTGTATTGCTTCTCAGGTCTGATGGTATGGGGGGAGGGGCCTCGAAGACGTCAACCCCAGATCGACACTCAAGTGAATCGACTCTTTGTCTGCTGTGGCTGACATCACTCAGTCAATCTGAGAAAGTCGCAATCCTCTCGGTCGCTCAAATCGAGGAGGCCTTCGTTCTCCAGCCAGGATAGTATATCCGATTTTGAGTCTGGTGATGAAGATGGCGAGATGGTCAAGAGTGAGAGTGTGCAATTCCTCACCGCTCATCACAATGCAGGTTACAATGCTTCGACGCTAATTCTACAAGCGATGACAAAATCGTCACTGAAAAAATGGCAGAACACGAAGGTAAAAGTTTTGGATCATTGACCGCTGAATAAATACAGGTCCCCATTCAGGGCTCTGAAATCATGAAGCTGTTGGTCTCAATGGGGGAAATGCTTGGCACTGTCATGGGCTTGGTCTCACTCGGGCCAGATATACTACGAAGTGACATCAGTCAAGGGGACTCCTCTGGTTTGAACTGTAAATTGGACGTAGCATTTATCACTTACGGTAAAACACAATCCATCTTTCAGGTCATCCGTGAATCCCTTGGTGACATCATCCTTCACGAGGCACGTACCTTCACTTCTTCAACCTTTGTAATTTTCTCCCAGAACCACCGAATGGGTGAAACTTCTGCCGTTTACGTCTTAGAACCTCACACTGACATCGCCTGGGGCATCCAGACTATTCAACTAAAGATCAGTACGTTCCATCTGAATGATAGCCACTGACAGTTCAGGGATTTTGAGGACGATTGAGGAGGCAGGACCCTTCTTCAATGAGCTCGATCGAGTCCACGGGATGAAATCAGACATCGACAAGATCGTTGTGCTGGATAAACACAACATGTGCCGCCCCTTTGTGCAGGTGATAGTAGTTTCAATTTTATCTGACAGCGGGCAGGAGTATGTCAGTGGACCTACCTTTGGAAAAATGTCGTCCAGTCCCACCATCGAACGCATCAGAGAGTATTCGCAGAAATTCCTCTCTGCTTTTGATGAAGCAAGCTCCCAGTCAAGTAAATCAGACAGGTGGACGATTCTTGATATTTGGACTGACAGACACAGATGGGGGTTCTTCACACATATATCAATAGCATTCCACCAACTACTGATGCTTCAATGGATTCTATCTGCAGGAGATAGTGGCCTCATTCCCAATCATCAGACCCTCTTTGAAATTGGAAAGGAAAAATTCCGTGAGTTATTGCGGTTGGAGCCTAGGTGATGATCGATGTGTTGTCATCATAGTTACCTTCACCAGAACAAACCTTCATGTTCCCGGTATCAATGATTTCAAAAAAGACTATGTGTCCCAATTTAGCAGTGAGTCCTCTGCTCATATCAAGTGACGGTCTGACATTGACCAAGACATATTGAGCGATTTATCCAAGAAATTCCGTGTAGAGCTGGAGCTTACCCATTATCAGTCTGTGCTCAAGTTCATCGTGTTGAGAGACTACTTCCAAAATTTTCGTGATCCATCCTTCGTCAATCCCTCAAAGATGCCTGTGGGCCTCATCTTCAGATCGGCCACTTTGAATGCTTACACAGGTGATTTAGGTCATTTTGATCGTATGATGACCATCTGTAGAGCAAGAGCTGCACCTTCTGTTCACAAAGACGGGCATACGAACTGTTCTGGATCTCAGATCACCCGAAGATATCAAATCGAAGCCATACCCTGATGGAGTATTTAGATCAACCGTGTCTTACCTCTCTCTGCCCATCAGACCTTGGACCATGAAAAAACTCCCTACAGACAAAGTTGGGAAGATTCAGTTGAACTTTGACAAACATCCAAGGGAGCAGAATGGCTTCGGGTTTTACGAGATCTTTCCCCTCTATTTCAAGGTCTGCAATGTGTTACGAGATATCACGACTGATTATCTGGTAGAAGCAGATCCGAATGGTGTTTGATGCTCTTCTCAACGAAGCGAAGCCTCTGCTCATACACTGTGCCCTTGGGAAGGACAGAACCGGGTGTATCATAGCTCTCCTTCAAATGTTGATAGGTTATACGGATGAAGAGGTATTATCTGTGCATGTGCCTTCACTCATAATTCTTAGATACAGTCGGACTACCTCTCTAGCTTTCGGAATACTACGGCGGAATCGATTGATGTATTCTTATCTGTGATACGCTCAGAGGGAGGAGCAGAATCTTACTTGCTGTCGTTAGGCTTTGAAGCGAAAGAAGTGCATAGGATCAAGGCAATCTATTCGAATAGTTCAGCGATAACGTGATAAATAAAATTGCGGTAAAAAACTATTGCAAATACAACTGGTCAAGCGTTGGTGATCGAACATCGCATTGCCTGTGTGATGAGGAACCCAAGGACCTTCTTCGATGTGGAGATAGATAAGAAGCACATAGGTCGCATCATCTTCGAATTATTTGTGGATAAAGTCCCCAAAACTGCTGAGAATTTTCGTGCTCTCTGCACAGGAGAGAAGGGAACTGCAGAGAAACCTATCACTTACAAAGGATCTCCCTTCCATCGAATCATAAAGGGATTCATTCTCCAGGGTGGAGATACTACCAAGGGTGATGGCACTGGAGGATTGTCCATCTATGGAGAGAAGTTCGAAGGTTAGTCATTCGAACATCAACATCTCTAAATTGCGATCAGATGAGAATTTCGATCTTAAACACGAGAAGGCTGGCTTGCTATCTATGGCTAACGCTGGGCCTGGTACAAATGGATCACAGTTTTTTATCACACTGTGTCCCTGCCCTCATCTGGACGACAAGGTGAATCTAATGTTCAGCGTGAGGCTAATCGTATCAGCATGTTGTATTTGGCAAGATAGTGGATGGAATGAACGTAGTACAAATTGTGGAAAATTCTCTCGTTGGACCGAACGACAGACCTTATGCCAGAGTGGAAATCTCCAACTGTGGTGAACTGGTCCTAGCCCAACAGATAACCGCCAACACCGGTGAACCCACAGAAAAGAGAAGGAGGAGTTCCTCTTCATCGTCATCAAGCTCCTCGAGGTGAGATGTCGACCGATGGAGGTTGAGTTTTTGAGTCTCATCAATAACAGCTCGAGTGATTCTGAGGATGAGAGAAAGAAAAGAAAAAGACAAAAGAAGAAGGAAAAGAAGGAAAAGAAGAGAGCCAAGAGAGAAAAGAAGGAGAAGAGGAAGAGAGAAAAGGAAGAGGGAGCAGGTTTGGAGTAAAGAGGATGACAATTCTGATGGTCTCAGGAGAAGAAGAGAAAGAGAAGGAAGAGCCGAGGACACAGAGGAAGAAGACGCCACCCCCAGCCAAAGTGGTGCGTCCGAGAGTTTATGTTGTTTCTCATTCGATGCATCAGATCGGAGGAAGGAAATTCAGAGGGAGGGGAAACATCAGAGCAGAACCGATGGATGGGGAGGAAGGTCACAGAGATGACCGAGATGACTACAGAGGGGGATACAGGAGAGATGACTACAGAGGGGAATACAGGAGAGAGGACAGGAGGGATGATTACAGGAGAGAGGAGAGAAGGGATGATTACAGGAGAGAGGAGAGAAGGGATGATTACAGGAGAGAGGATAGAGGGAGAGTGGAGGAAGAGAAGACAGACAAGTATGACTCAGAAGAGGAGAGGAGAAGGGTGTCTAGAAGAGATCGCTTTGAGAGGGAGCAAGGAGTGGGGGACGCTAGGAAGAGTGATTGAGGATAAAGAAGAGGAGGAAACATTTATCTAACAGAAGCAGCAAACGAGGATGCCTTGCTCTCTTGAGTGGAAAAGAAAGAAGTGTTTAACCGAATGGGAAGGGGAGGCATACTGATTGGAGCTGCGCTCAACCTTTGATTTGTTAACGGAAGATGAACCTCTCTACTCACAATTGCTGAGCTTGGTGTAAATTGTTGTAGAAATGAATCATCAATTCATAGTTGTCTGTGACTTTACCGGAAACCACATTTGATTTCATCAATTGGATCACGTTCAAGTTCTCTTCCAGCAATCTGCTCGAGTTAATCCATCCGTTTGGACAGAAGAACTTACCGATTTGTTTCAGTCTCATGCTCAGCACCAAAGAAGACAGAAGCAGGCGAGGCTTGGGGAAGCACCAACGAAGTGGGTGGTGTCAAACTGAGCATCGCCAGAGGATTATCCAGCGGTGATCCTATCATCATGTTCGTGTGATTCTGCCATTTGCATCAACACGAACAAAGAACGATGACGTCCTGCTCACCTGGAGGAGATAACTGGAAGAGGGACTTGGGCTGAGTGCAAAGCCTAAAAACACCGTTGGTAATAGACGTGAGATGCCCAATCTTCACCTGTCATACTCGGTGTATTTAGACGCTGCATGTATCGAGCTGTAGTTGTATAAGCCATTTTCGATGGACCCGCATTGTTGTATAGTTCATTCGATACGGAAAGACTTCTCTTTTGCTTTCTTTCTCTTTCCTCCTCCTGTTCATTTCCGTCATTCACTGGTAAATGTTGTTGTTGCACGCTCACTGGCGATAATTGATTTGCTTCTGAGGTTGACGTGGTGAGATCTTCCAAAGGAAATTCTTCACCCCAACTGAAGTCTTTGAAGTCACCATCTACAGGAAATGTGGGATCTTTCATATCATAGAGCTCCCCATTATCGTCGTTTAAGAGATAAGAAGAGAATTCTGAGCCCTGCCCGACATCATCGAAATCAAAAAGTCCCTCGTCCGTCATCGTGGTCGGCTTGATCGGAATGGCGACCAACAGAGGAAACTACAACACAAAAGGGAAAAAGAAGGAGCAGAAAGAAAGAGTGAGAGCAGACCTCTATTCCATCTCAGGGGCACCGTCCATGGGCTCGGTGACTTGAGGACCTCCAGTCCTTTGTCCCTTCTGGCTGAGACCCGATACGATGTCGTCCACTCGCAACAAGAGACAAGCAGCCTCGATGGCAGTCTTGAGGGTCTGTGTCTTCACGGCAACCGTTTCCCACACGCCCAAGTCCTTCATGTCGGCCAGGACTCCTCTCTCTCCATCGATACCCCAGCTGCTGTTCTTCTCGGGGTCGCTCGCGTGCTTGGCCTGCGCATTGTCATCCACCATCCATTCGATGACACAAGGATGTCACAGCATGAACAAGGATGGATGACTCACTCTGAGCTCAGTGAGGATGCGGATGACTTTGGCACCACAGTTCTCTGCGAGGGTTCTGGGGATGACCTCGAGGGCATTGGCAATGGCACGGTAAGTCCACTGCTGCACACCTTGTATGCTGTTGCTCTTCACCATCAGTGCCTGGGACACTGCCATCTCTACGGCTCCTCCTCCGGGGACGAGTCTGGCATCGAGGAGAACGTTTCTGGCCACGTTCATGGCGTCCATGAGGTTTCTCTCTGTCTCGTTGAGAACGTCCTTGTTGGCTCCTCTGAGGAGGACTGTGCAGGCCTTTGGCTCCTTGCACTCCTCGAAGAAGGCGAAGAACCTGAATGCATGAGTGAAGCCTCTCTCTTTTCCTCACTCGTCTCCGATCTTTCTGACTTCAAAGAGACCACAGTTGGTGCCCACATCAGATTCCTTGATCTCGTCGGTACGGTTGACGATGGTGGCTCCGCAGGCTCTGGCGATACGGTTGTTGTCGGTCTTTCTGGCTCTTCTGAAGGCAGTGATGTTGTTCTTCAAAAAGTGGTGCTGTGCGAGATCTACTCGGTTCAGCGGTGGACGAGACGAGAGACATACCGGATACACCCTTCTCGGTGATGACGATGTCGGGCTTGAACTTGATGATGTCTTGGCAGAGACGAGAGACGTACTCCTCCTCTGTCTTGAGGATCTGAGTCCAGTGCTCCTCGGAGGACAACTCGATGGAGAATTGTGACTCGGCCTTCTTGTACTCCAGTGGGCAGTCCAACAGAACGATTCTTGGGTTATTGATTCTTCTTCTCATTTGAGCGTGAGTCACATCCTTGTTGATCATCACTCCCGAGATGACCTTGCAGTCTGTGATGTCTCCTCCGGGGACCTTCTCTACTTTGGCATATCGTTTGATGTCGATCTCCTTCCTGTCTCCGTCTTGTATCGTTACGGCCTACATCTCATCAGCACTTTGGCTCTGCGTTTCACTCACCAGGACGGCATCGAGTGCGAGGTTGCACATCAAGTCGGACCACCTGGAGATGAACTTGGTGCCAATGGAGGACTGGACAATCTTGAGCAGCTCACTGCGGTTGTTGAGGTCGACTCGAACGGCTAACTTGTCTATGGTTTGTAGTGCGTCTTCCAGTGCTTTCGTGTATCCTCCGATGATTAATCTGGGGTGAGTTCCCTTCTCAATCCAAGACTCTGCCATGGACAGAACTTCACCAGCTATCCTCGATTAATCCAATACATTTGAAACCATAGATCTCACCAAGGATGATCACAGAGGTGGTACCATCGCCAACATTCTCATCTTGAGCTCTGGACAGCTCGATCATAGATTTGGCGGCTGGGTGATTCACATCAATCTCACGCAAGATAGCGTTTCCATCGTTTGTTAACACAATGCCGCCCATAGCATCTAACACCATCTTCAGCATGGCCCTCGGTCCCAAGCAGGTTCGAACAACATCAGAGACTGCCTGTGAGAGATTAAAAATCGAACTAACAAAGGACGTACTTTTCCTGCAGCGATGTTACCGAGCTGGGCCTTCCTTCCGTGCTCTCTCTTTGTGTTAGCATCTGTTATCTCTCAGAATCCCTTTCGAGCTCATGATTAATGTTTCCTCTAAGACATTCTCAAATTATTCGATCATAACTTACTTAAAACAACAACGGGTAAACCTCCAGACATGATGACCTATATATAGATACGTCTGTATGTTGCAAATGATTGAGATAATGAAGACAGTTGTCTGTGATCGTCTCCAGCCAGAAATAACCTCGTCCAATCTTTTTGTGAGATATCATCACGTGATATCTTTTTTTCAACACACCGAAATTTGGAAACCCGACCCACAACTCAAACTAGGGGTGATGGTCTTTCAGATTAGTGAAGCATACGAACAATTATGTAATTTGGTAAGTTTTATGAATACTCTGAATTCTAAAAGATCAGATCATTCGGCCACCGAGATTTCAGTATCAACCAAGCGATTTAGGGGCCAAAAAATTCAGGATAGGACAAGTGATATACGAGAGAGAAGACATACAGGTATGTAATACCATTGTAGTGTGTAATGTATCTTACAGCTCTCCAATCCTCGCGGTCTGCGGCTCGAATGTAGTCATTTCAAACCGATTAGTCAGAACAGAGTCTTACCTTGTGTCATATATGTGAGAGGACGCTTTTGAACGTGAGGAGCTGAGAAAGTTCAGTGTCATGGCAATTGTGGAAGCCGCCTCGATTGTTTAGAGGGTATCAGATCTATTTTACCTGTTGCCACAATCTTTGCTCTCGACTTCTCAGGTATTGCTGAACTCGCGTGGGAGATTGAAAGATGAATAAGGATCGGGATTGTCAGAGGGAGAATACATTAGTCTGGGATACTACGAGAAGGAAGATGTTCAGACAGTGGCAAGTACAGATCCATGAGCGAGATTGACGAAAGAAGATAGAGCACCTCCGGAAAGACAGTCAGGTGGGGAGATTGGCTCTTTGGGGAAGAAGTATGGGAGCTGCCACCAGTCTATTCTACGCTGAATCCCATTATGACTTGTGTGGGTTGATCTTGGATTCCTCCTTCTCGTCTCTTAGAAAGGTCTCCCAGGAGATCGTAGAGAAGTCTCAAGTGAGTGTGAAGTGAAGGCTCTGTATCAATCCTGCGCAGATCAAGATCCCAAAGTTCATGGTCTCTTTGGGGCTCAAGATCATCCGCAGGTCCATCTTGAACAAAGCCAAATTTGATATCAAGTGAGAGAGTCAGATCTACTTTGGATGACATCAACAGTCATCTGGAGCCCTGTCAATCAGCCACCAAGTGTTTCATACCTGGTGATTGTTCTCTCCTCGATTTTCTAAACAGTTCAGCTCTGTTCATCCATGCATCCGATGACAACTTCATTTGCATTGAACACACGAAAGTAATGTGAGATACCAGCGAGAGAATCCAACTGATGGTCTAGTTATGATGCATATGTGGGTGATAAGAGGATGATTGAAGTAGAGGGAGATCACAATAGCATCCGGCCTGAGACGTTGTACGAGAACGTAGTTGTATTCTTACAGAATGTACTGTGGGATAACGAAATTGGGCAAACTGTAATGGACCCTGTTGACAACACAAGTCTATCTTGTGTTCCTAGTTTTGAACCACTGCTGAGGAGGTGCATCATCCAAAACATAAATGACTCAAAGGGGCAGGGTTGAAGATGGACATTCAGAGATGTCAGCAGAAGAGAACGAGGCCATTGAAAGGTCACTGTCTAGTCTATCAGGGAGACCATTAGACGACAGTGTGATGGAATCCATCATTCAAGAGAGCCTCAGAACTTTTGCCGAAGAAGAGTCGAGGAGAGAAATGGCAGAAGAGAAATAAATACCTTGTAAAAATAATCATTCACGGAATCCCATTCATCATTTTATAGTAAAAGGTTACGATTATTCTCAAAGTTTTCCCAATTTATGCAGGAATGCCCTCCCCAAATTGGGGCGGGGAGAGTTGAGAACTAGGTATCCCATTGTCTGGAATTTCTTGCTGGATTCAGCTGTAGTAGGTGGTGGGGTGGACCTCTGTTCAGCTAAATGTCTCTTCACTTATCTACAATACCTGACTATGATGAAGGATTTTTGGTGGTGGGCAGTCTATGGCATTTACAGATCATAACATCAACATTGAACATTGAGATATCTATCTTGGTATATGAAAAAAGATAGACTGAATAGTCAGGTGCGACCAAAGAGCCAAAAAAAGGAAGAGAAGACATCAGATTACCACTGTTGTAGATGAAAATATTGTCGACACTATTGATGGGTGCAGGTAAAAAGGAGCTTTTTTTATCTGAGGAAGCTGATGGTGTGATCATGGGATTAGATGAGAACAATCTATATGGCTGGGCTATGATGCAAGAATCTCTCTCTCTCTCAGGAATAAGGACTTGACTTGCACCTTTTCAGGGAAGTACAATGATCACCAATTTCAGGGAATGGTCACCAACAGTGGACAAGTTCATGACAACGACGAAAGTATTGCCTCTTGCAGTAGTTGTCTGACCAAATTATTGTCAGACAGAGATAAGTTGGCTACCTGTGAGGTCCAATGAGAATGGAGGGAGGGGGATAATTTTGAGAGTCACCATTCCTAGGTAAGAGAATGGGGCAGGTGCCATTTGGCAAGCGATGCCATACCACGACCCATCACAGGGATTGTCACTCCCAAACCATCCTTGGCAATTGGTCCAGTTTGACCCTGTAGAAGATGATAAGCCAATTGGCTGCATTGGATGAAACGCAATGTCTCACTGTTCGTGGCCTGGAAGAAGTTTGTTAAGGAAGGTATCTGTGTGGTGAAATCAGCACAGACGCTCGCAAGCAGAAACGCAATGACCAGCCCTCTCATTTCCCTTTGCAGTTTGATTTCTTCCAGAGTCATCACTCCGCGCGTAAAAAGGCCGCTAAGGCAGAGAATTCGTTGGGGTAAACGACAGGGGGAACATCACTGGGCAGAAATCACATTGCGTAAATAGGTCTTAACCCAATCGCAATGCTTTGTTTTAATTAAACAGTCGGATTCCCCTATCATCATCGTAAGTACTTCATAAGGAGAGTAATTTGGTGACGTTAGGCCAATGGAACCTTTTAAACGCGGAGTGATGGAGGAGCCACACCAGTTCTTATGGCGACCAGAGGATAGAATCACAATTGGCGTTTGAACGATGCGTTTATTCAAGAGGAGAAGATCTTCTTGATGTTCTCTCTCTCAGCAGGTGTACATTGGTTCTGAACAGCTGACTCAAAAGCTTGAGGGTGCTGCTGAGCCAGAGATTTAATAATTCTCTGCATCTCCTCAAATAAATCCTTCTCTAGTGGTGTCGCTGATGCCCTACCAAAACAGCTGATCATCTTTGGCAGTACGGCCATCAGCTGGTCCAGGTGAATCATTATGAATCACAATGCACCCACCGCCTGATCTTGTGAGTTGTAGAGGTGGAAGAGGGCCTTGTAGACGGTCGTGTTCTCTTCCATGTCTCTCCTGAGGGGAAGATGATCCATCAGAGTGGGAAGGACTTGACCGAGGGGAACCAGATGTGGTGCCGTCATGATCATCCTACACAGAGCACCGCAGCTGTTGTCAATGATGTTGGGCAGGCTGTCATCGTCGATGCTGGTTGACAGCATCTCTAAGGTACGTGGATAGTAATTGTGGGCTGCGATTCCGGCGTGCTGTAGCAACACACCACAGAAGAAGGTGGAGTTACTCCTCACTTCCGCAGATTCGTCCTGCATTCCCTTGAAGGAGACCTTTCTCATTCAATCCGTGCATCGATGAACCCACTCACTTCGATGAGCTGGGGAACGTACTGAGCGATGCTCGATCCCATGGCATTGCACATCTCGGCCAACAGCCCCACGGCCGCTGATCGGTAGTTCTCTGATTCAGATCTCTGTTCACGTCAGAAGAGACAAAGTATGAGGCTCACCTGATAGGGAGCGATGGCGTTGCAGATGAACTGGAAGTAAGGAAGCATGTCGGCCCTCAGAGTCTTCGAGATGCTGACGATCATGTCGAAGGCACAGACGATCATCTCCATCTCGAATTGCTCGTCTTCCTCTCCCTCTTCGTCTTCTTGATCCTGCTGACTCATCGTCTTCTTACTCGTGATCATCGTGAATGCATCCAGAATGGCCGACATGTCTGTACCCCATCAGTCCTGCCCTTTATGACACGATGATCCGTTCTTCACTCACACTTTTCCAACACTCGTGGACCCAATTCAGCGACCACCGCACCGATGCATCCGCAAGCGTTACCGACCACCTCCTTATCTACGTCTTTGGTGATCCTCTCTATGATGGCTGGTAGGTACACGTCCATGTATTGTACTACGTTGTTGTGGAGGGCAGGTTGGGACACGACGGGGGCACAGGGTACGTATTGAACGCCGCTGGCCTTGTGTAGAGCCAGGAGAATTTCCTTCTCAGCGCTATCCACTTCCACCTTGACGTCTTCGTGAAAGTATTCTCTCACTCCTGCGAATGCGGATGCCACGTGATCGATGTAGCGGCTGAGATCGATCAGTCCATCGCTCGTACCGTTTCAATCGAAGAGAGTGAGATGAAATCACCTCTCCAGGATGTATTGTCCTCCGGCACACTTCGCAAAGACACCGATGGCGTGACAGGCAGCCGATTTCTCTTGCAAAAAGGCCGTTCTCACGTGTAATGCACCGCCACCTTCCCTTGTCAATCCTTCTCTATTCTTTCCCCTCACCTCCTTCTTCTTCATCGTCACTGATGATGCTCTCTTCTTGCTCCTCTTCGTCGAATTGAATTCCATCCTCTGATGTGATGGATTTCAGTATGAAGGGTAATATCTGAATACGTTGAGATCACAGACACGAATGTGCTTTACCTCTGGAATGTAAACCTTAAAGTCCAAGAGAAGGAGCTCTGCGATGTTGCAGAAGAAAGAGTAAGTGTACTCTCTCAGCTCTTCGTAATCTGATTTGCATCCGTCCAAAGCGAGAGCTACCGTTCGGTTGAGATAAGGAGCGAAAGCATCTTTTCCAATCGAAGCGGCAATCAATCCCACGCATTCCGTGGCCGTGCATCTGCATCTCCATTCAGACGTTCATCTTCACAGAATACGATCGATCGAATATCAGTCGATGCACATGGACATGTACCTGAGTTGGATGTGATCTGCATCAGATAACTCCATGAAGGAGATCAGGGGAGGAAGGAGAGAAGGTGCATAGTTGATGAATGCGACGCCGGAAGCAGCAGCGGTGGAGCTGAGAGCAGAGAGGGCCAACTCTTGCAGCTGCTTGTTCTTCGTCGAAGAGATGACACCGGTCAGACGGCCGACGAGACCGTCGACGTAAGGTGCGATCTCTTCTTCAGACAGATCAGAGCAGAAGGCTTCCAATGAATAGCAACTGGCCTTGATGACTCTCTCATCGCTGTCGTTGATTCCTTGGAACAGGAGGGGTAACACGGTGGAAGAGAATTCCATGATCTCGGGTTGGAGGAATTCTGAATGCGATGAGCCACGATGAATGATCTATATGTGGAACGAATAAGATGGAACAATCAAAGAAGAAGCGATGATCGATGTGAATGAGAGACGAACTCACTCGAGAAGTGACCCAGACACACGATGGATGCCTCTCTCACGTTCACATCTTGATCCGTGGTAGAAGAGCAAACCCATTGCAACTCGTGAGAGAGGTACTTTGGATTGATCATCTTGTCCGCACAACCCTCACACATGACAGACAGTACGGTGATGGCTGCTCTCCTCTTGTCGGGTGAAGGATCTTTGATGTAACGGGGGAGGATCTCCATGATGGGCTGGAAGGTGGCATTGCTGGGAATTCTCGTCGTAATCATGTCGATCAGTTGAGATGCGGACTTGTGTGCAGTCAGCTCTCCCTCTTCTAAATCTTCTTCGTCGGCCTCTGAACACATGGCGATGGCCACCTGCATCCTTCAGCCTCTCATCGATTCCTACATACTCTTATGTCGATCTACATCGTACACAAATAGAACCGTGATGTGATGTACGTAGAATCGACGATTCAGGTATGAATTGATTCATCACCTCTAGGATGGATGGGATGATCTTGTGCTTGGTGAGAGACTTGGGTCTGTAGTTGACGATCCACTCGATGTAAGTGAGGGCTGTCTTTCGGATGGTCAGTGAGACGTTGGTCATGCTTCCGATCTGCAGTGCCAATCGAACGATATCCGGTGTGATGGTGGCTAAACTCTTGATCTCGGTCATCTCGGCCAGATCATCAAAGACCTCATCGTCCATCAGATCCCATGAGATCATCACCACCCCCTCTCACCTCGAAAGCTCGGGTGACTTCCTCCTCCATATCGTTCTCCACGCAATAACCGATGACTTGGATCATGAGAGGGACCAACTCTTTAAATTGGTTCACTTCTGCGTCTGTGGATAACCATCCCACTAAAGAACCCACGGCCCTGTTTCTCTTCAGATCTGATCTCCTCATCTCTCTCACTTTAGAGATGCCACTCTGACTCTCGATTCGGGGTCTTTCAGACCATCTCTGAAGATGCCAGTTAAGACGGTGAAGTGAGGTCTGAGGATCTCTCCGATGTTCTCTGTCAGCGTGTCGAATAGATCCATAGCCAACTCTCGGTGCTCGATTTGAGGGCTACGTGTGCATTCGAACAGGAATTGTAAGAGTTCACTGAACGATCACGATCAGCTGAGGAGATGCTACCGAGAGACTCACGGCCACTGACCAGCGGGCAACAACACAGTCGCAATCGTGCTGATGACATTGGCCACGGAACGACGTACGTTCATATCAGGATCAGAGGTGAGAAAAGTCAAGAGTGACTTTTTGATCTCAGCCTGGAGGACATCACTCTGCTTACCCCAGTGGCCCGCGATCTTCTTACGCAACATGACACCAGCCATCTGACGCACCTGAGAGATTCTGATCAAAACGTGATGATGTGATTGTCAGATCATCCATACGAATCGGTTCAGTTGTTACCTCAGGATATTGAGAATTGTGAAGGATAATGAATAGAGTTTCGATGGATTTAGGTTTCTTCATAATCGTGTTGAGCTGCTTCCCTGCCTCCATGACGATCTGAGTGTTAGGCTGCAAAGCCCGTCTGAGCAGATCTTCGACCACTGGTACCTCTTCCATGTTGGTGCTGTGTCCTGTCGCCCTGTGGTTCTCAAGTTCTTCCGACGCAAACAACAAAAACAATAATTATGAAATATTTAGACATTATTTCGAGATGGATTACATCAAGAGCTGGTGGTCCTCGACCGATAGTATAACTGAGCTGATCAGTATCATTCACATTGGTACTGCTGAGGACATCTTACAGAAGATCAACGAATCGAACAGCAATGTGCTCGTCGACGAGAATAGTGGAGAGACCGCACTGCATGTCTGTGTGGATAAAAATTACACGTCTGTCGTAGAAGCACTTCTGGCTAAAGGTGATACATCACATGGGATCTTGTCTTAATCTTGTTTCAGGGGCAAATCCTGAGCTTCCGGACATAGAAGGAACGACGCCATTGCATCTCTCTGCAGCTCACGATAGTGTCGAGGTTTGGACTCCATTCTTTGGCTGCTTTGTTTGACTCTCTCAGATCGCGACTGCATTACTCAAGGCAGGGGCCAATGTTGATTCTAGAAATTCCTTTGGTTCGACAGCTCTTCACATTGCGGCTTTTCATGGACATCGTGATACCGTCGATCTATTGGGTACAGCCTTTCATCCGTTCAAGATCATCATCCAATGATATTCTCTTTGATATCTGAATTTACGTGTCAGTCCGATCGAAAGCCTCCCTAGATGTAGAGGACGATGAAGGGAGAACACCACTCCACGGTGCGGCCGTAAAAGGAGAGCTCGTCATCTGCGAGGAACTGATCAAAGCGGGAGCAAAAGTGAGATTTCATTTCCTATCATCCATTCAACATCACAGGTCGACGTCAAAGAGAAGGATGGTAAGACACCGCTACAGACCGCCGTATTCAATGGACATCTATCAGTGAGACGACATCTCATCGCTCCACATTGACCATAGAAGGTCGTACAATATCTGCTGAGCCATGGAGCGGATGTGAACACACAGACGAACGATGGAGACACTCCTCTCCACAGGGCTGTTAATTCGTCTAGTCCCAGCAGTCTGGACATCTTGGAATTACTCTTATTGAGCAATGCACACACGGACAAATACAACAAAGACAAGAGGCTGCCACTTCAGGTGAGACGATGGGATGAACGGACGAAGATCTGAAGAGAAGGCAGGTTGCATTGTTAAATACTCTGGAGGGTACCGTACAAGACGAACAAGCGACGAAATTATTGAGCGGTAAAATAAGGCTCCTCGTCGGTGAGTTGAACACGAAAGAATAACAAATTCATCCAACACAGCGAAGACGGAGATCGCTGCGTTATTTGTTGGGTTGGGAATACCTGAAGGGAAAGCGAAGGAGTACCAACAGATGATGAAGGAGAACGACATCGATCGGAGCCTCTATCGTGATATGGATGAAGAACGACTGGAGAAATTCGGCATTGCATCTCACGGTCACCGTCTGAAGGTCCTGAAGAGCCTCCAATTTCTGGGTAAATACACCGACTCGCTGTAAATCGTGGTATCTCTCTATTGTTTCTGTGGCGTCCACGAATATTCAGAATCGTGTTGGAATCCGTGCCTCTTGGCCAATTGATCTCCCTCTACTGGTCCCCTGGATTTCGCTTTGTATGTTATCGGTTTGATCTGATCATCGTCAGATGACCTCGGATATTCAACTCTGTACCTTTTCTCTCTCGATCTGATGGAGGAGTGGAGTGAATTTCTCCCATATGGCTTTGATCTCGTCGGGGGTAGTGAAGGTGAATTGATCTCCTTGTATCGTTCTCTGGATCAGTTTGGAATAAGCCTCTGGTGGCGTCCCTGCGTATCTCTTCTTGTATGTCAGGTCTAATTCAGCCAGGTGAACCTTCTTATCGAATCCTGGTAGCCGGTTGTTGACCTTGAAATAGATGGCCTGCTTCGATCAACCTTGCAGAAGTTCAATTTCATTTCACCTCGTCAGGCTGAATTCGAAAGACGAGCTCGTTTCTCTGAGCTCCCAACAAAAAATTATCTGCCTTCTTGAATTGCACTCGCACTTCGGCTTTTCGTTCGTTTAACATCTTCCCCGTCCTAAGAATGAAGGGGACTCCTCGCCATCGATCGTTATCGATGAAAACTACGGCACAGACGTACGTGGGCGTGATAGAATCGGATGGAATCTGGCTCAGTCTAAATGAAGCACATTGACGACCCCACACTCACCGATTCATCTTCGTTATGATAGCCCTCATATTGACCCAACACTACGTCATCTAATGTCAGAGGCCGGATGTTTTCCACAGTAGTCATGCGAGACTCCCGGATATCTGTAAATGGTCACATTCCAGGCCAAATGGAAAGCCTCACCTCTCTCGCAGAACATCTGAGGAGGCTCCATAGCAGTTCGGACTAAGATCTGCATCAGGTGATTCTGAAGCATATCTCTGATCACTCCATTATCATCAAAGTAAGATCCTCTACCCTGTGCTCTTCAGCTTCTCTCCTCAGATCACGATCGGCTCACGGCGATACCCTCTGATTCTTTCACCGTGATACTGACGGAGGAAATGTACTTGTGGTTCCACAGGGGCTCCAACCAGATGTTTTGAAATCTGAAGATGGGTATGTTCTCCACCATCTCTTTGGCAGCATAGTGATCCATGAAGAAAGTGTCTTCTGGATTGAAACATCCAGAGAGGGCGTCCATCAAAGTTACGAATGACGGTGTGTCTCTTCCGAAGGGTTTCTCCACGATGATACGGCTGAATCCATCCTTGAAGGTGTTAGACGCAGTCAAATGACGGTACTGTACCGCAGAGAGACTGCTCTTGTGAATGGCCTGAGCGACGCGTACGTAGGCAGAAGGAGGTATCGCCAGATGGAAGATGCGATTGGCAGGCCCCTCAGCAGAATTCATCTTCAGGAGTTCATCTAACCCGACCAAACTCCCATCCTGGACGTTGTAATTTGTGATGGCATAATAGAACACCCTCTTGAAAAATCCCTCCTTCTTCTCCATGAACTCTGAGAAACTTTGACGTGATGTTAGATCTCACGAGACAGATAGTCATCACCTCATCTTGGTGAGGATCTCCCAGGATCCCTTCCCACTCCTCAGTTGACCTAATCTCTTGTTGATCATGTTTTGAAAGTCTTCCGTGGTCAACGCGGTCCTTCCTGCCCCCACGATGGTGAACTTCCTGGGCAGCATATCGAGTATATACAAGCTGAATAACGAGGGGAAGATCTTTTCCAAAGACAGATCCCCCGTCGCCCCGCAGACGACAAAGTCCAACTGATCGTTCAATGTCATCTCTCCCCTGGTGTCGATGGATATGATCTGTTGGGCCTTGGCCTGTGTCTGTCAGACGCCGAGCGTCTTGATTCATTATCACCCTGGAGTCCTCACTGTCAGAACTTCCTATACTGGCTGAGCTGCCGCTACGTTCTCTAACGGGAGCGGTAGTTTTGTTGCTCGCAGTGGCCAGTAGCTGCGAATATCAACAGATTATGAGGCTGATCTTCACCATCGGAGGTGCTGCTATATTCGACTGAACTCTCGAAGGGGTATAACTGTCTGGGGTCGATGCGATGTTGTTGATCTGGGGCGTAGGATTTGGTGAAGCGTATGTCAGCTGCAACGCTGGTGCTTTCTCCTCCTGAACCTTATGGATCATCGGTGAGGGAGCCTGCACCGCAACCAACACTTTGTGTGGTTTCTCCCTCTGAGAGTGTGTCGAAGCTCCTGTCCCCCTTTGACGACATTAATCCACTATTTCTGAAGGTCTACTCACATGCTGATGATGTCCGATGAGTGCGAAGCTTTGATTGATAATTCTATTTCCGAACCCAGATTTTCTGTTCGGAAAACAAAACACCCGATCGGCGATGACAAACCTCCTGCACGATGTGAGCTTTTGAACGGAGTTATGGTGCTCAACTTGCTGATAACACGTTAGGCGGTCCGAAAGGGTGATTTGGCAGGGTTACAGAATTACATTAAAGATGGAACGGATATCAACCGAAGGGAGGGACAGTTCACTGCCTTAGACCTTGCCATAAAAAATGGTGTGTAATGTGATTGAAAATCAGATCTTGACCCAACATTTCAGTCGACTGCCAATGCGTCACAGCCCTACTAGAAGCTGGTGCCACCTTTGATAACAAATATGTCTTCTTCGCTTCCTCGCAAGGCCACACCACTTTGCTCGAAGTTCTATGTGCACAGGCGGCTGTTCAAGGTCTGTGATCCACTGTTTTCTGTGCTGATGATAGACAGTCAATTCAAAAGAAAAGAAGAATGGATATACTCCACTACATTTTGCTTGTGAGAAGGGTCACAGGTGAGAATGCTTAGTGTGCAGATGATCATGACATCTGATCTTTTCGAAGCCATTGCGTGCAAATTTTACTTTCGAAGGGAGCTGGTGAGTGTTGTCTCGAAAGAAATCTGCTTATTCGTGTTCAGACATCAATTCGAAAACGAAAGGACTCGATACACGTGGGACTGTAGATGGTAGAAGATGGACTGAATTGTATAGCCTTACATCTGGCAATACAAGAGAAGAGGGCTGATGTGATCAAGATTCTGCTCAGTCATCCGGACATCAATACGTCCTTGAGAAACAAGAAGGATCAATTATTAGACGATCTCATCGTGGAACACGGTTTCAAATCGAATCCCACAGACGAGGTGCTCTCACATCTTCTTCTATATACTCATCTCTCGAAAGGAAGAGACACCAATTCACGAGATTTCGAACCACTCAGAAGAAGAGACACCAGAAGAATTGAACGAATCATTCAACGAAGAGACGAACGAGCAGAATGACAACACACACGATGGAGTAGACAGTCATCGTGACGATACACCGGGAGAAGAGACTAGAGAGACAGTAGAGGATAGACATGCGGAAGAAGAGAGTAATGGTCACACGAATCAATCCACCACAAAGACGGAAGAAGAACCAAAAGAGAGAATTGTAGATGAAGAGATTGTGGAGACAGAGACGAAGAGAGAGGAGGAAGAGAAGGATGGAGTGAAGAGATCAGAAGAGGAAGAGAAGGAGCGAACGAAAGAGGATGGAAGTATGGAAGAGGAGATACAGAAGATAGAGGGAGAGTGGAAGAACAAGATGGAGAGGCAGAGAAGAGAATTGGAGACGGAACATCGAGCTCAGATGAAAGAGAAGCAAGACTCACAAGAAGAAGCGAGAAAGGAGACGGAACGGCTGAAGAAGATGAACGAAGAGCTGAAGAAGAAGGAAGAACAAGTGAGCTGAAGAAATGTAGACATAATCTAATCAGCAACAGAGAGGGAAAGAGCTGAGAGAGGAGAGAGGCCGGAGAAGTGAGGCGGAGAAGAAGAGGGAAGAGACAGAGAAGGAGATGAATCGAAAGAGATCAGAGTACGAGAGCAGAGAGATTCAATGGAAGAAGGAGAAGGAAGGAGGAGAGAAGGAGAGAAAGAGAAGAGAGAAGCAAGTGAAGGAGAGAGAAGAAGAGACGAAGAAGAGAGAGAAGGAGCTGAGAGGGGAGATCGAGAAGATGAACCGAGAGAAGACAGAGGAGATGAAGAAGATGCAGAGAGAGTTGGAGATGATGAGAGTGGAGAGGGAGACCACAGCATCGAGAGAAGAGAAACAACGAAAGGAGGAGGCCAACCTGAAGAGAGAATACGAGGGACAAATACTGGCTCTGAAAGAGGAGCGAGAGAGATACAGAGAAGAACAAGAGAGACAAGGAGAAGAGTGGAAGGAGAAGGAGAGAAGGTGGAGAGAGGAGAAGAAGCAATTGGAGGAGATCGTTGAGAAGGAGAGGAAAGAGAGAGAGGAGGAGAGAGGAGAGGTACAGCGGAAGATGAAGCAGACGACAGAAGAGATGGAGAGATACAAGACTGAGAAGGAGCAGAAGATCCGAGAAGAGGAGGAGATGAAGAGGGAGATGGAAGAGAGGACGAAGGAAGTGGAGAAGATGAAGGAAGAATTGAGACGAATGGAGGAGGAGATGAAAGAGAGAGAGGAGAGACAAGAGGAAAGACAAGAAGCAGAGAGGAAGGAGATGGAAGCTGTACAGAGAGAGAAGAAGGAGATAGAAGAGCAGTACAGAGTGTACCGTGAAGGATCAGAGGAGAAGATCAAGGAGAAGATAGAGGAGGGAATAGAGGCATACAAGAGGAGGGAGGAAGAAGAGAAGAGGAGGGTGAAGGAGATGCACGAGGAGAAGGAGAGAGAGTGGAAGACAGAGGAGGAGAAGTTACAGAGAGAGATCATAGAGAAAGAAGAAGCAAAGACGATGGCCGAGCTAGAGAAGGAAGGTTTACAAGAGGAGATCGACACACTGGAGAGGGAAAGGGAGGAGAGAAAGAAGACGGAGGAGCAGCTGCGAGAGAGAGAAGAAGAAATGAAGAAGGAGAAGGAGAGACTGGAGGGAGAATTGAGATCGACGAGCGAGAGGGTGGAGGAGGAGAGAGAGAAAGTGAAGAGGAGAGAAGAAGAGATCGAAGACATGAGAAAGAAGGCCAGAGCTGGAGAGAGAGAGAGGGAAGAGCTGAAGAGGGAGAGAGAAGAATTGAGGAGAGACAAGGAAGAGAAGGAGATCGAGTTCGAGAGGGCGATGGTTCAGATGGAAGACAACAAGAAGAGTGCTGAAGAATGGAAGACGGAAGCTCAGCGACAGATGGAGTCTGTCAACAACAAGCTGCAGAAGGAGCAGCAGCTGCGAATCGTCTTCGAGAGGGAGAAGGAGTTGATGCAGAGAGAAGGAGAGAAGAAGGCAGAGGAGTACGAAGACATGAGGAGAAACTGGAAGGGAAGGGAGGCAGAGTGGAGAGAGAAGATCGAGAAGACGGAGGGAGAGTTGAAGAAGTACAAGGAGCGAGCTGAAGGGGGAGATCAAGAAGAGATGCAAGTTCTGATGAAGAAGATGGCCGAACAAGAGGAAGAGAAGAAACGGATGGCGGAAGAGAACGACAGCCTGAGGAGGAACTACTTTCAGAGTTTGAGTGAGTGGAAGACTCGTGTGAGACTCAATTGACACCTCTTTCAGTCATCACGACCAAGATGAACCTCATGTATGCTGGAATGGATGTCAATTTCAACAGTCAGACGTTGTACGAGACCATCATCAGAGAAAACATACCCGTATCATCATGGCCCGCTTACATATCAAGACAAACAAATGGTCGATAGACTCTCTATCGGTCGAGCAACAATTTTGAAGGAAACGTAAATGAAAAGTGAAAGAGGCACACTCTTTATGTTGATGAAAAAACAAGAAATGTATTATATTTTGATTGCGATGTAGAATGGTGTTCCCGCGTGAACCACATCGATTTGAATGCCCAGACATGACGACCTCTGCATTCGATTCCAGATTGATGGAATCTGGCTTCTTCAGCAATCTCATCGCGTTAGGATTCGAACCAGAGAAAGAGCAGAGAAACCATGGCATTCCATTTGTTCCTGAGATGTTTCGAAAGCCAGGCAATTACAAAGGAATGGAAGTCGTCTTTCATTTTCTGTTGCTCAAACATTCGCCTCAGATAGCAGAGGTGATTCACATTGATGATGATCCAATGGGTCTAATCAAATCAGGAATTCAGATTCTGCTGGCCAGTTCAAACGAAAGAAAACGGAGCTGAATTTAAGAAGGTCGTGTTGTTGTGGATGTTCTTACCCTGATGTACCTTTCAGATAGTCATCAGCCGTGTGACAGCACTACAAGGTACTCAAAGCGATTCATCAGAAAAGTTCACTAAGCTTGCCAACAATTCTGTTCGTTCATCTCATTTCCAGACCTGTTCTGGTGAAGGGTGAGTGTAAAATTTGAACCTACCATCGATATTGATACGAACGACTAGATATCTCCACATGCTGTGGATGCTTTCTTCTCTCGTAGTCCGTACTGTCCTCGAAAGAGACTTGATCAGCAAGTCAGGAGAGCCCATCACATTGATCTATCCGTCTGTAGACGTCACCACCATGTCCATGGCTCAACCCATGCTCGATGTCGCCAAGGTGATCAACCCGCGATCGACGATGATGAACCGTACAACAGTTGCAATTATCCATCGAAGTTCAAAAGTTTACGGATCTCGGCAATACGTTGGCCGTGTTCGATGACATGTGGAACGATAAGATCCAAGAGATCGATTCTGAGATCGAAGAGATGAAGAGACTGAGGGTGAGTACGGCAGATTGTTCCATCTGACGTGTGGCCACAGAATGAAATGAAAGCGGAGAGGGAGAAGAGAGATGCCGTGGAGGTCGATTCACAAGCGAGCCGTGATGCAGCTGATGCATGGAGGATCACAAAAGAAGAACATTACGATCAGATGAAGAGGGAGAGAGGTGAAGACAGACGTCAGAATCTACTATACTGACGTGAACGAATAGAGGTGACCACACGTGTGGCAGGGAAGCACGAGAATCCATACCGACTGGAAGAGGGAGAGTTAAGAACAGCGAGAGTGGAGGTAGACACGTTAGAGAGGATCTTCCGTGCAGATCAGCAAGGACAGACGACATCCACGATAGATAACATCCACGGAAAACTAGCCCTGTGTTCATCAGGTACCATTTCCATTGTGAGAAGATCGAATCGAAAGGATGAAATGACGACAGGAGGAGAAGCATTCGACGTGGAACAATTGATCGACGCGTGGGTGTCCACAGTGACGCCGGTCATCCAGCACCGCCTCATCGCGAAGAGGCAGACGGAAGTGAAGAATCTGTTACATTGCACGTCTGAGGTGGAGGAACAAGTGAAGATGGGCAGGGAGAGGATCGCAGACGTGAAGAAGGAAGAAGAAGAGATGATCCAACGGCTCGTCACCGATTCACAGACACCGTCGGCCCTCGTTCCTCCGACACCGGCTCACAAGTGAGACGAAGGAAGAGAGCCTCCACTGATAAGAATCAGCCGCATTCAATTATCAGCACCCACACCCAGGGTGAGCCATCTGATGATGACGCCACAGAGGACGGAACACGAGGCCTTCCTCACGTCAACTCCCTTCACCACTTACAGATCGAGTGAGTGTAACGTGCACGTTATGATGAACTAACGAGAGCAGGCACGAGAGACACAACGCTGAAACCGATGAACTTGTTTCAGGCGAAGGCGCAAGAGAAGAAGGGAACCGCTAAGAATCGAGTCTTATTCCGAGAGATGGACGATTTAGATCTGTCCAAGATATCTGTGGGTGACAATCGAACCTTCGATCTAGAGTCACCTGCCAGAACCATGGAGAGAGTGAAAAGGGACGACGACGACTCTCAGTTTATTCTGGCTCTATCGGCTTCAGGTGACGATCTCTCTCATCATCACTTACGTGTTGACGATCTCTCCAGATCAACTCTTGGATGAACACTTGGACGATAGTTTTCTGACGTAGTTGTGAGATGGACTTGTCTCTACGTCTATCGGCTGAGCTTATGTCGCTACGCTTGATCCGCTTGTGCTGTCGAGAGCAGAAATAAAACTGTTAAAACGCCATCCTAATGTTGTATCTGAAGACAGTGAAGTCAAACGTGTGGACGTCATCTATTTCTTTCGGTCTACTGACAGACTTCTCTTGGACATCTTCATTTCGTAGATCTTCGATACCATGACATACTCTCCAGCATCCAACGTATCGTACGTATTTGATCGACGATGTAGATATTCTCCTTCTCTGTGACACTGTCAACTCTCGTCCGTGTGCAAGAGACAACAGTAAGCATTTAGTCCATAGAACTGGTGATCGAGCAGGAGAAGGTGAGAGGGCGTGTGTATCTGCCCTGATTCTAGAATGTACGAAGAGAATAGTCGGTAGACCACCAATGGATACCACTGAAACATAGACAGAAACATCCTCATAACATGAAAATCTCAACACCTGTGCGATGGACAGTCTTCGGTCTTGCGCCTTTTTCCTTTTACTCCGTCAATGACTTAATCGATTGAGATGATAGCTCCTCTTCTCCGTGAGAGAAACTGCCAAGCTCTAAAGAGCGCTGAAAGGGCATCCTGACTCCGGAAATGAAGGATAATGAATTTCTACCAAGAGGAAAAAGACAGAGTGCCCGTCTCAGCTACATGTACACTCGTTCTCTCTTCTGTTGACGTTTAAGATGATGAGATACCGTCACAGAAGAGAAGTTCCTCAACCATCGGCTTAGAAAAAGTGGTTGGTAGTCGCAATTCACAAGTGGATATATGGCAAGAGGCAATAGATGACCTTCGTCGAGAGCTAGAACAATAGGGGTGGTGTGATGTCTTGATTTCACCAATGTTAATTGTGGTCGCAGTCTCCGACAATCATACGATCATTACATCGTACCTACCAAGATGGAGTGGATGCATGATCCTTATGAACCTGTGGCCACACGAGGAGAAAAAGAAATAAATGACAAGCATAAAAAGTCGGGAAGGAAACACGGATTCATCGCGGATCGCATTCGCAGGAGAGGGAAGCGAGTGCAAGATCACCCTGGGGTCATCATTGAACAAAGAAGAGGATAGAGACCCAACATAGAATAGCGTTGTTGGTAGAATACTTTCAACTTGCTCTCTATCTACGTGAGTCAGCCTCACATTCTCACCCGCGTAGTCCACAAAACATCGTCGAACGGCTATTCCGTATTCAACGATAGTTCATCTTTATTTCACCCTCACTTATTATCACGTGTCCTTTTCCGCTTTCGATCTGATGTCCATACTTTCACGAGAAATCTGATGGTATCTGCATAGGAGGACAGCATGACATCGCCATCGAGCAATATAGATTCCTTACCACCATTCACACCGACGCTGTCAATCAGCCAGCCGAATGATTCCACTTCTGATGGTTCCATGTTCCGTCTTGGAAGTTCCACGGTGAGTCTCTTTACAATCGTGTCTGCAGAATCCGTCTCATCTCTTCCCTCTCAGACATCATTCGGAGCTCCTGGCAATCCAATGTTCTATTCCGCATCGGAGGGAACATCACGAAAGAACAGCCGAGGCGGCATGCGAAGAACCTCCACCGGTTCCAATCGATCGAAAGTCAAGAGAAACGACGAAGAAGATGAAGAAGAACTCGGCGTCCATTTCTGTCTACGCACATCACCCCACGATGAAGTCCAACAGTCCTTCAATTTTCAACCGTTGGAGGCGGAAGTCAAGCGAAGTCCCTTCCTCAGCGTGGACACGACCAAAGGCTTCATGTTTGGCAATCCAGAAAATGACAAGATGATCGCTCCTCAGAAAAAATTTCACACGAGGCAGTACGTGAAGAGGTCTCCGACCGCATCGACTGAACCCACCACGCCTGCACCTTCTGACTCTCCTGCTGCTGCTGCAACGATAGAGACAGTGAAAGTCTCTACGGCTGTGGCCAGCACGATACCCCCTTCTCTCTCGTCCGGTGTGATTTCTTTTTTCACCTCACGAGGCTGATGAGACGAAAGAAATACAAGAGGGAGAGACGAGTATGAATACAAACAGCAAGAGGAGCAAGAGAAAGAAGGATCAAGCTTTTTCAAATTCGTTGGACCAGGAAGACACGGGAGGTTATTCTGAACCAGACACGAACATCGATGGAACTCTCCTTCATCCCGTACTATCAGCCATCAAGTGAGTTCCACTCTTTTTACAAATGAAATCCCCCGTTTCATTTTTCTTCCACTTCAAATATTGACACGAATGCAGAGCCGGTTTAGGTACACCAAAAACAACGGGGACACCCCCGATACACAGCGGTGAGAAGTAGAAGGAGGTATGACATTGAACGAGAGAAGGAAAACCGAGTGGAGGCCACACGAGAGAAGGTAACGGCCACAATCACGCCCACAATCACTCTCACTTCCACTCTTCGTATCACTTACCACCACCCTACTCCACCTCCAGACATTCTATTCCTTCAGCCCCTCCAAAGAAACCATCCAAATCAGGTGTGATCTCTCACCTCTCATTCTACCCTCACTCTCTTCACGTGTTCATACAACACGATGGATCACGTTCGATTCGTTCTCTCTCACTTCAGCTTGCATAACGAAACGTCATACAAATGTGAGAGGAGCTGAAGAATGTAGGAAATACGACGAATGGAAAGAGTACAGGGGGACATTCCACGAGCGGTACGAGCGGAACATCAGGACCGAAGACGAAGACTGCACCACGCAGGATGGGGAATTCCAAACAGATCGCGGCGTATCAAGCCAGTCGGGACAGCCTGAGGTTGGCAGAAGCGAAGAGGAAAGTCAACATGGAGAAGAACAACGTACGCACGGTGAATTTCAAGTTCATGACTCGTGCAATTTTTGTTCTCATTCTACAATCACACGGCAATACGACGTTTATTTCTACGAACGTATAGATTGTATATGTTGAATGATAGATTGTATATGTTGAATGATAGATTGTATATGTTGAATGATACACGTGACTTTCTCTTGCGTACAAATCGATTGAAGGATGATACAGAAGAAGAGCAGAGAAGTCTGGGAGGAGAAGGAGAGAGAAGAGAGACAGAAGATCAAAGACTTCTGGTTGGCCCTCACGGACACACAGAGGTGAGTGCAAAGACACACACAGAGACAACCGACACGAGAACCAGACGAGAGCTCGTCAAACTAGAGAAGGAAGCTGTTCTGAAGAAGATGAAAGAGCAGCAGAAACACACGTGCAGCTGCTCCGTCTGCGGTAGGAGGAGGACCGTCATAGAAGAAGAATTGGAGATGCTGTACGACGCCTATTACGAGGAATTAGAGCACTATGAGGGTGATGGAAAGAGGAAGATGGGAGAGACCAACCACGGCCCTTCGACTCCCCACACGCCATCTGAAGAGGGAGACGAATCTTTCTCTTTTGCAAAGAGTCTGACGGTGAGTGACATCGATGATGAACGAGATTGATTCGATGCAGGTGAAGGGGGGTATACTCACCGTGGCCGACGATCTCTTGAAGAACGAAGGGAAAAAGTTTCTGGAGATGATGGAGAAACTGGCAGAGAGGAGGATGAGGAAGGAAGATGAAGACATGGACATGGATGACATCGAGTACGATGAGACAGGCAGCTCTGAAGACATCGACGATGACAACGATGATGAAGAGGAGACGGACGAGGAGTACGGGGAGGAGGGTGGAGGACCTCCGATGAGTGATTCGGATAACTTTCGAGACGATGACCCGGACAATCTCGACGACGATGAAGGTGAAGTATATCGACGATGCGTTCAGGGACATTGACGATGAGCTGACGGGGGCAGAAGAGCAACGATTGGAGGAGGGGCGGAAGATGTTTCAGATGTTTGCGGCCAAGATGTTCGAACAGCGAGTTTTGTCTGCCTATCGTGAGAAGGTAGCCCTGGAGAACCAAAAGAAGCTACTCCAAGGTGAATCATCACATCATCGATGACATCGATCTGATGCGACATCAGAGATGGCAAACGAAGAGAAGATGGAGAGGGAGAGACAAGAGAGCAAGCTGAGGAAGGCTAAGGCGAAGAAGGAGAAGAAGAAGTTGGCCAAAGAGAAGGCAGAAGAGACGAAAGAGGCCCGACGGAAAGAAGAGCAAGAGGAGAAGAAGAAGGCAGAGGAAGAGCAGCATCGAACGGCAGCAGAGGAACTGAAGAAGAAGAAGGAAGAAGAGAAGAAGAAGAAGGTGGAGGAAGAGAAGAGAAAGGAAGAAGAAGCGAAGAAGAGGGAACAGGAGAGGAAGAGGATGGAGGAAGAGAAGAAGAAGATCGAAGAGGAGAAGAAGAGAGAGGCGGAGAAGAGGAAACAAGAAGAAGCCAACTTGAAGAAGAAGAAGGAAGCGAAGGCGGCACCTCCACCGATATCTCTGCCTCCACCTCCAGCCTCTCTACCACCACCGACTACCTCTCTGGCACCTTCAAACAACATCCCACCTTCTGAAGCAACTACGACAGAAGAGATGTCGGAAGCTTCTGCCACGGAGAAGAAGAAGAGGAAGAAGAAGAAGAAAGGACAGCAGGGCAACACTTACCTCGGGGTCAATCCGAACGCGGGAACCGTCATGAGGAGCACTGTACCCGTTCCCGCCAACCCCCTCCCCACCCCCGTGTCGACGTCGACCACCCCGAAGAAGGTCATCCCAAACCTCCCCCCGACCAACGTAAACACGGGAGTTCCCACTGGGAAGACCGTGCCGCAGGAAGAAGAGAGGGAAGATTCTGCCGACCTCTCTGACGATGATGACATCGATCAACTGCTCAGCAACCTGGTCCCCGCCGCATTAGACGAGGGAGAAGAACATCCATCCGCTCATCGAAGCGGCCAGACGTTCAGCAAGGGTCAACCGACAGGGGACAGCTTCTCACAAGTGCAGCAGTCCTTCTCCACGATGAACATCAAGGGAAACAAACATCCTTCGCCGATTCCCTGGGACAACGACAGCCCACCCAACATGGTACAACCAGACGCCATCGCGGAGAATTCCGCACCCAACGTCGGGTTCAGGCCGATCCCTCCGGCGGCCAATTCGATGTGGGGCGGTGTACATACAGAAACGTCGCCTTACCCTCTCTACGCACCGTATCCCACTCTGGGTGGTCCCAACTGGGGCAACACCATGCTGATGCACCCTCCCATCATGCCGTCCATTCCTCCACCATCACCCAACCTCATGTGGTCTAACGTGGCACCTCCACCCATGGCATCGAATTGGAAGTTCCTCCCAACAGCAGCCAACACGGGGCCCATGATGCACAACCCGGGGGTCATGCTGCCCGGTCACGTCCAAATGTCAACGCAACAGAGACAAGCGTCCGCTCCTAATCCACGAGCACCTCCGTTCGTCCCAGCATCGATGAAGACGGAGCCTGCTTATAGATAAAAAAACGAAAACACTTGTTTTATTGTGGCTGAACGCGTTTCCGTGAAGAGGAAAACAAAAACGGGTGTGAGGTCATCATTAGAGCGGAATACAGTTGGATATGGGTCTCTTGACTGTCCTTCGAAAGACGAAACAGAAGGAGAAGGAAATGAGGCTCCTGATGTTGTCAGTGCCAATCTTCAATCATCTCATATCAAATATTATCAGTTCTCGACAACCATTTCACTAAATCAGATACAGAGGCTTAGACAATGCCGGTAAGACGACGATCTTGAAGCGCATCAATGGAGAGAACATAGATGAGATCAGCCCCACCCTCGGTTTCAACATCAAAACGCTGGAATACAACAAGTGAGGACCGCTTCAACAACTATATCCTAAGCTGTAACAGCTACAAGTTGAACATTTGGGACGTAGGAGGACAGAAATCACTTCGATCGTACTGGAGGAACTACTTTGAGGGTAAATGAGATCGACGTGCGATCTTCTAAACACGACAGAGAACGATGGCATCGTCTGGGTCGTTGATAGTGCAGACATTCGTCGCCTCTTGAATTGTAAAGAAGAGCTACAACTGCTGTTGAAAGAGGAGGTATCATCCCATGTCACACGACCACAGCTGACGATGAGACAGAAATTGGCGGGAGCTTCACTCTTGATCTTTGCCAACAAACAAGATGTTCCGGGCGCGCACTCATTAGAGCAGATCATAGAAGTCTTAGGTCTAAAGGGAGGAGCAGCAGAAGAGGAAGACGATGGGACGACCATCATCCACAACATCGGTGCTCACAGACATTGGAACATCATGGCATGCAGCGCCGTTACTGGCAAGGGCTTGTTAGAAGGCATCAATTGGATGGTTGATGACATCGCCTCCAGAATATATCTTCTCGACTGATGACGTACATGTTGTCTTGATCTCTTCACATTTCGATTTATTCACCATCTTTGAAATATATTGAACCAGAAGTGAGGGAGTAAACAGATTGAGCGACGATGAAACTCGGGTATCTTATCCGTCTAATCCTCCCTTACGATCAACAGTGTTATAGTTGAGCCTGGAACAAGTGTGAGAGGTGTAAGTCGATGGTGATTCGATGGAGACACTCACAGCTTCTCGATGAGATCTACGTGTGTAAGAAGCATTCTTCGGCAGCAATATCTTCGCAGGTCCAGAGCATCGAGGGCATCACTGGACATTTCAGTCTGATATGAGGCAATCATTTCACCCTTCTGTGTAATCAGATTGTAAGAGGTTAAGGTATGTGTCCCATTTGTTTCCAATCACTTTTCCGCAGGTGAAGCAGCGGACGGGTAAGATCATCTTTTCTTGATTTCTGTGATGTCCTCAGCTTTTTCCTCGTTGTAGCTGACCGATGTTTTTCTGATTTCTCTGTACATTTCTCCTCTTGCGTTCAGAGTCTCTTCTCTTGTCTCAGCACCAACATCAGACCTCTTCTGTACTCTCTATTGTGTAGCAATTTCTTTCAGGTGACGAAATCGCGCATTCTAGGATTCGCGAATTTCCCCGCGATTTGTAACATGGGAACAGGAAACAAACCTCACTTGGGACGTTGTGTGATGAGCTGCGAGCTCGATTTCTATTGGACCATCTCTTCTCCTTCTTGTCAGGGTCCCATACTCTTCCTACAGCAGAACAACATCTCATTCAATGCGAAGAAGTTCGATGTGAGAACGCAAGAGAATCGTCTGAACGAAGCCTATGGACTATTGAATCCAAATCGAACCGTCCCGTTCCTGAATGACGCCGGATTCACGGTGATCGAGAGGTGTCCAACCGATCTCATCGACATGGTCTCATCACTCTCAGTAACTCGATCCTTCGTTATCTAGCGGAGAAGTACACATCGGATTCATACTGGTATCCCAGAGAGATCCACTCTCGCAGTCGCATCGATCAGTTCTTAGATTGGATGAACAATAACACCAGGAAATCATTTCAAGAATTAGTCCATCTGTTCTTCAGCTGGCCAGATCCCATGAAAAGACCGAAAGTCGTACAGCAACAGGCGAGTCATTGATCTCGTGCATCATGATTGATGTCCATACAGATCGAGGACAGTGTCTTTGGTTGTGAAGCCGATTGGGCGTTTCGACTTGTTAGTGGTCTCGATGCCCAATACAAATTCATAGAAAACCATTGGCTGAATCGGTGAGCTTGCGAAAACATTCAAATGAAATAAATTGATTCCTGGTAGGAATTCGTATATCACCGGCCACTATCCAACGATAGCCGACTTAGCCTTGTGGGGAGACGTTAAATTCTTACAGATCACTTTTGAAGAGTTCAAACTCAACACGAGGTGAGATGATGACGAGAGTAATGAACTGAACGATGAGAGGTTTCCTCAAGTGAAGAAGTGGATCGATCGAATGGACTGTCTGTTCGGTCATTATGAATCGAGTAAACAATTTGTCTCCGTGCTGTCTGTCATGGCACAACAGTTTCAACTCTTTGGTTTCCCCATGACGAGGTCGTTCAAACCAGAATACGATTCAGACATACGAATGGATAGACAGCGATCATAAAGATGTAATGATGTCTGCCTCTCTCTTCTTTCACGATGAATAAATCAAAATAAAATGAATCATTTCCTCGATGAGATACACTTTATCTTACGCGTACAGATCAAATGACGATGACACATCGAATACCCCTGATGTCTGCTGTCCCATCAATCGTCGATGTGAAACACATCACTCACCATCAACGATGTAACGAAGACACATCACTCTTGCATGCCACCACTACTTGGATTCGATTTCTCCATCTTCTTCATGTTCTCTGATATGATTCGATTGCCGATGGACCACCAACTCTCATCCATGTTCTTGAATCGAAAGTAATGCCCTTCCACTTTCGCTCTCTCCACCAGCGACGTCGCGTACTTGTTCACTTCTCTCTCCACGGAGGCCTGTCTTCCTTCAATCGAGATTCTCTCTTGTCGATCGGCCTCACCGTGTCACTCGTCGGTTTAGAACTTCGGTTCGTGTTGCTGTGGGGGTGATCTGTGGCCAATCCTCTGCCTTGGCTGACGTTCGAATTGTTGTTGTTCTCTCTGCTGATGGTGTCTCGATTCAAAAGAGAAGGAAGAGGAGACCTCATGCTCTCTTTAGAAGGTGACAGCACATCCAGTGGAGAAGATATCATATTACGTATCGGAGATGACGTCATACTGGGTAGGGATGACATCATACTCGGAATCGATGACGTCATGGATGGAATCGAAGACAATATGCTGGGTAGGGGGGCGGACGTGATGCTGTGGATAGGAGGTAGAGTGATGATCTTCTTTTGCTCCTGTGGTGTGTCGTCCTCTAAATCGATGATAAATTGGTTCTTTGTTTTCTTCGCCTCGCCCTCTCTCTCCTTCGTCTTCTCTTCTTCTCTCTTCCTCTTCATTTCCTCTCCATTGTTCGTCTTGCTATCTTCTTTGTCTGCTGAGCCTCTCAGTCTCTCCTTTCTATTCCTTTTCACCTTCTCCCTTCTCTTCCTCTCCCTTTTTCTCTTCTGTTCTCTCTTCCTCTTTCTTCTGCTCTTCCTTCTCTTCATTCTTCTCTTCTTCTTTTTCCTCTCCTTCCCTCTTCTTTTCTTCTTTTTCCTCTCCCTCTCTCTTCTCTTCCTCTCTCTTTTCCTCTGCTTGCACCGTCTCTGTCGGCATCGATGATGTCATCGTGTCTTGTGTCTTGTTCTCTTTCTCCAAGTGTGATTCTTCTCTTGTATCTACTTCCTCTGTTCCTCTCTCTTCCTTCCTCTCTTCTTCTTTTTCCTCCTCTTTCTTTTCTTCCATCATGTGATCGACACTCCCTTGATTCTCCTCCTTCTCAGACGTCTCATCATTCTTTTCTCCTTCCATGTCTGTTTTTCATCTCATCTCCTGCGATCTGACGTATTCATGTATCACCTTAATGTGTCGCTCTCGTCGAATGTGATTCTGCGAGTTCTGCGAGTGAAGCTAAAGAGGCCACGGAAGGATTCGAAGGCGCTGCGATCGTTTAGAGTTGACCCAAAAGATGGTCCCTCACATTCTCTTTGAGATGTCAACTGTCGCTTGTGATAATTCTGTACGACGGGCGCCAATTCAGTCGCGTCAAACTCGCACAGGGCGATGATTCTTCTCTCCAATTGGGTGTTCAATGCTTGATACTCTCTATCTTGGATCAAAATGCATCTTCTACGAGATGTCTCACCTATCCAGAGATGACAGGGTGATCTGGTTTTCTGAAGACTCTTTCTGTGATTTCACGAGTGTCTGTTTCTTCTGAAAGATGCTGCGTTGTCGTCGCAATGTTTCCAACTGTAATCTGTAATACTCTTGCCTGGATGAAATGATCTCTTCTTCCTTCACTTCCATCCAATGCACCCTGCGATGCTCACACATCGGAACATCACATCAGGAACTTGGCTTACAATTCGCCAAATCAATTTTATTTCATTCATTTTGTCCGCCATGTTCGTAGAGGGGGCATCCGATCGAGTTGAGAGAACTGTGGTTATCATCGTTCTGGCTCCCTTAATTCTGGTCGCATCCTTCACAGCCACCATTGGAAACGCCGTCATCTTCGGTGCCATCTTGTTGTGCCTCTTCGTATTGTTCCTGAGGCCCATCACTGACAAAATCACTGCATCGACTTCCTCGCACGCAGGTGATAACAACGTACGAGATCCAAATCGATGAAGACATTCAGATCTCTTCGAGAAGGTCCATCAGCTGGAGAGCAAGTGCACAACTCTAAAAGCTGAGATCGAGAGTCTGCGTTCATCCGGAAATTGTAGCCCAATCCTCCAATCTGAGAGCATTAGTCGTGAAGATGTCACTCAATTGATTCGAGAAGCTATGACGCCCATCCAAACCGAATTGAATCGGCTCAGAGAGAATTCACAGACGGACAACTTTAGAGTTAACATGTTGAGCGTCGGGGATCACTGGCGCCTCGAGGCCGATCAGTTCAACTTTGTCATCCGCAATACAACGACTGGAGACTTCCGCTTCTGTTTCCCCGCTGGTAGATATGTCGATGTGACCAACAGTACATGATAAAATGGATGGATCTGTTCGTTCCCCAAGATGAACATCACCCGTATCGTATGTATGCTGGATAGATCAATTCAACTGCTCATGCTGATCGCATTGTCGTCTGTGTGTCTCTTTGAAGTGAGATCCTACCTTCAAGATAGAAGAGCGAGAGTGACCATAGCTATGACGTGAGTGCTTCTGTCACCGTCACTCGATCTGTCGGTCGAAGATTCTCACACCTTTTAAGCCGATCCGACCTGGATCTCACTTCAAACAGACACAAAGGTGACAAAGTACAACTGTCGTCGACAGAGGTGCCGTCAAAGGAAAACAAACCGAAACATTCATTTTCTTAGAGCACGCACCATGAGGACCACCCTCTTCGTCGTGGCGATGATCGCCGCCGTCTTGGCTATGGATCTCTCTGGCAAGCGCCCTCTTTGGGACGGTATGAAGGATTACCCCCTGCCTTCTGCCGCCTACAAGCTGCAGCCCGCGGCTGACTCTGGAAACTGCAAGGTCGAGGTCTGCAACGATGGAAAGGCAATCGTGAGTGAATCATTCGAACGGTATGCGACTCGGTGCTGATGGAACCAGAGCAACACCTGGGTCATCTACGAAGATGGACCTCGCATCCTCTTGTGCGTCTGCAGCAATGCCTTTATGAATGTGTCTGGTATGGCTTACCGTCAAGGTCAAGTCCCCATCGCCGTTCGGTATGTCTGAAACCCACCACTCTTCTCATCTCTCTCAGTTCCAGCGTGGCCACTATGACTGCCGGAAGCAATGGAAAGGGTGGAGGTGATTTGTCACTCTCGCCTCCTGTGGCTCACACCTACAGGTGCATGGACCATGTTCAACGACATCGCCTACTTTGGTGACTTCGTCGCCAATGTCTTCCTTCACGAATCCGGACACGCTCTCGACTTCGCACAAGGAAACATGTACGGATCTATGGGTCTGTCTGGTGTGTCAATCACTCGATATGTTACATCGACTCACGTTTATGCAGGTGCCGATCAGTGGCACTCCGCCATCGACTCTTCTTCCTGCGTTCCCGACCCTTACGCCAAGACAAACGAAGTCGAGGTGACGAATGATCGAATCATCATATCACCTGATCCCCCTTCAGGACTGGGCACAGAACACCGTGTTGAGATATTGGGCCAAGGTCCTCGGAAAGGCTTGGGACAACGACGAGACGAGCTGCATGAAGAACCAACTCAAGGTCATCCATCCTCCATCATCATGCGACTGACCTCCTCCCCAGTACTCCATGGAAGCTCTCCCCGAGAGACCCGCCTTCGACGTCAAGTCTTCCTTCAGAATCTCCCCCGTCAACAACAAGAACCTTGTCCTGGCCACACTGGTGACTCATCTCTCTCTCCTCCCTCCCTGACCTCTTCAATAGAACGATTCCACCTCAGACAACAGCCCCGTCGCCCTCGTTAAGATCTCGGACAGAGCTTCTCAGATGTGGAAGATCATGCCCACCGCTTACGACTGGCACATCCTCTGCGAGGGTAACAGCTACAAGTGCTTAGACAACCAGAGAGACAACAACGTCGGCAAGCAGGCCATCATCACCTACCGAACGGCTTTCATCTCCATGCAACATCGCTTCATCAGCGTCGGACCCAACACCTACAAGATCATCCAGAGGACCTCCGGCTTAGCTCTCTCCGTCGGCTGCAACGGCAGGCCCGGAGACCGTCCTTCTTACGTCAGAGACGGAGACGACTCATGTCTAAAGTGGACCATCACCAACTCGAAATCCTCATGCGATAACTCGGTCGGCTCCGAACTCTCTTCCGATGCCACCTCTACCCTCTACTCGGACCAGCAAGTTCTGACCTCCCCCGACTGCAACTTACGCCTCGTCATGCAACCCGATGGCAACGCAGTCATCTACGAGAGGAACAACCGAGTCAGATGGGCTAGTAACAGCTTCTGCTCCGGACCCAACAAGTTGGTCATGCAACCTGATGGCAACTTGGTGGTCTACGACAAGAACATGGGTGCTTACTGGTCGACCGGTGAGACGGATGGATAGCGGTGGAGGCTGATGAGTCGTCGCAGGGACGTACAACAGAGGCGTGGGACCTTACAAGTTGAATATGGACAACAACGCCAAGCTTACGTTGAGGGATAGCACTGGATCTGTCTTGTGGACCAACTGAAAAAGTAGATCAAGTCGAATATCTCTTCGTTCTAGATAGTACTTATTCTTTGTTTAACGATGTTTACAAGAGGAAGACTGTGCGATCCTCTATGAAACTCTCTTGGTGTGATTTGGGTAAAACTGAAAATCGTTACTCGAAAGCTCAATCTTTCCCCGGAATCAACTCGACGAACGTGGGAGAGGTGATGGCAAAGGTGCACAATTTGGCAGAGCTGAGTACTCTGTCTCTGGATAAGATGGTCAAGTTGCTGGGGAAGAAGAACGGAGAGGCACTCCATCACTTCATGAACCACAAGGGACGTGTGGAATTTGAAAATGCAGTCGAATAGACATTGCATGTTGTTGAATTTATCGTTCATTGGATTTGAATCATCTCAAGATGATGTGACCTTCTTGCAAGAGGGACGGGCAGAACATGTCTCCCACCATGCCTTCATGTTGGGGAACTCGTCGAGAACGTTCTGATATTCTTTGACGGAAACAAGACTAGAGGTGTACGGCATGTACACATCTGATTCTCACTCACGATCTGAGCGTCAGGCTGTCCTCCCCATCTAGGAAGGAAAAGAAGCTGCCAGACGATCTCTTCTACGGACTTGAAGTGGCTCTGCTCCACGGAGATCCACTGCTCGATGATGGCCCTCTTCTTCGCATCTTTGGGGTATAGAGTATTGTCGGCCTTTCCATGAGCATCAGCGATGTAACGCGCGATGGCTCGTGATTCGAACACTTGAAAGTCTCCATCGATGAGGACGGGGATCTGGCCAAATGGTTGGTATTTCTCCTTGTATTCTGCCGTCTTGTGCTCTCCATTGCGAACATCGACAAAGATGAGCTCGTAATCGATGCCTGTGGGAGGTCAAAACGGGTCGTTGAGGGGAAAATGCTCGCCAAGCTCATCTGCTGTCGTGAGGACCCTACGGACGCAGGTAGAGATGGCCGCTCCTTTGATCTGAATGGTCATTGTCTATGTGATTGAGTGGCTGGTTTAGAATGTTTTGTCAGAGGTGAAGCACGATCCTGATTACTAAACCCTAAAACCGGTGGAATGTCGAACTAAACCCTAAAACCTGAGAGGACGAAGCTTCGTCCCGTCAAAAAAGCTTCGTCCGATCGGCGATGGTGTGTCACATGAAGACCAGCCCGATGAACAACACAGCATTTCGAATACCTCCCAGCGTAGTCGACATGTTGTTGGCGTGCTGGAATCCGTCTGTATGAAGATGATTTTTGGAAGAGCAGATCGTCTTTATGAACATCACTGCCTGTTCAAACTCTGGCCAGTTCATATGAGAGCTCGAGTGCATTATGATTCTTCAACACTCCATATCGGCGGGCACCTGCCAGTCTTCTGACCTCGAGATACAGAGGTTCTGCCACGTAGAAGAGGAGTCCAATCGCGGCGACCAGTGGTATCATCCCCAATAGCAGGAATCCAGAGAATGCACCATCATTGTCCGATGTGTGGAAGACGTTAGAGAGGTATAGAATGCCCAGAGCCAAGAAAGAGACTTGATCCAGAGAAAGAAGTGTGGAGTGTGCGATGATGTTGGCGAAGCGGAGTGTCTTTTGTCCTCTGTGAAACCAGTTTCTGAGATGGACGCAGAGGAGAGACAGGAGAGAGAAGCAGACTCGGTATGTGATGGCGGCTTGGACAATGACTCTTCCTCTCGTCTGTATCACCAGGAACCACAGGAAGATGAGGTTGCTCAGGCTGAGCCCGAAGACAACGAACGGGATGAGGTGTTTGATGGAAGCAACGATCTTGTCCATCGTGGTGCTGTTGCGTGTTTCTGTTGTGCAACATGCCACAGGACCATCGCCGAGACAGACACGCGGCGGACACGCCGTTCGCCTCATCACGAGAAGAATCCGGAGTCACATGAATATTCTTCCACGTGTCCAAATCACATGCAACAGTGATGAGAGAAGACATTAAGTCAAGATGGCCAGTTTATCTCTTAAATCCGTGCACAATTGTGTCGCCATGTTGGACAGATTGAAAGCGCTGATGATCCTCTCGTTCGTCAATCGAACTTGTGCAACATCCACGATCTCCCCCCAGTAGCTCACCCCATTCCTCGAACTGAAAATGTCTCAGTGATGAAAGAAAAAGAATATCACCATTGGACGGTTTCTCCTAGCCGAGGTGGCACACTACAACGAGGCACTCTGAGTGGCTTGGTAGGTAAGAGGTGCATGCAGTAACAGCTGACGATGATCTCTTTGTTGCCGATGTTGCACTCGATCATCAGATCTTGCGGGATGTTGGGCTGCCACGCCTGGGAACGTTACGAGGTGAGATATCGACGAGTTTTCTCACCGTGGGTACGAATAGGGTAGAATCAGGGAAGACATTTGTACCGAATAATAATTCTTCCATGGCTGACTTCAGCAGCCTCGATACATCTTCCATGATCTGATCGCATCAACATGTGATCGTGTGCATGTGCATCATCATCACGATCTCACCTTGTTGACGCGAACGTCTTCGATGTGACTGTCTAAATCCTTCGTGGCTGACATCATCCTCTCTAATTTAGAGACGATCTCAAGGGCTCCTTTCAAGAAATTGTAACAGCTGTGCAGCTGTTCGAATCGTCATGACAAAAGTGAAAGACGATGATGATGATGTGATCACCTGGTAAATCTTCAGAGGAGAAGAAGTAGAGACGATCGTGCGGAAGGAAGTGTTCTTGTTCCATTTCGGTGAACGGATGAGAAATTCCTGGGATATTTGAGGGAAAAGAGTTAAGGAGGGTAGAAGCAGATATAGACAAAAAGGTTCGAGCATGTAGAAGATGACGTAGAAGATGATAAATGATATGCGTAGATGAACGTGTTTTAAGAAGGTGATGATAGAGGTAAGATGATATAGGACGTCTCACTGCTTCGTTGATGTTCCATCCATCGATCCTCATTGCACCACGCATGACGGTACTGTTCTCTTTGTCAATCACAAAGATCGAACAGACAAACTTACTCTGTACTCTCGAAATGAACGGCAGGGATCACCTCGGCTGGTGGTTCCTTCTTGTCCTTCCCTGCATTCCATCAGATCTCAATCGTTCCATCATAGACATCTCATCACCGCTCTTGTATTCTCTATCGTCATTTGTGTATTTTGCAGAGCCCATTACGACTTTCTTCTGTATCGTCGTCGTGACTTGTGGTAATGTGGGGCTCAAGAGTTCCATTGCGGACTGTATGATTCCAATGAGAACTCCTTCGATGGAATCATGTGAGACATCACCCCAATCTTGCTTCTCAATTCTTTACATACAAAAGGAACTTCGTTGACAAACACCCATCGTCTCTCTCGTCGCTATCCATTCCATCAGAACACGAACGTGATCTCTACATTGATATCACCAGAGTCTCATCTTCTAAAGCGGTGTCGTCCGCGCTGGGATTACTATTGACGGTGGCGACACCCTTTCCCGCTCCTAAACTCTTCAACCAAACTGGCACCGTCGCCGTTGTGGTCATCGTATGGTGTCGTCGATCGATCTGAAATGATGTGGTCCGTCTCAAAAATAAATCTACTCCATTCATTTATTCTCTTTTCTCTTCGTTTCGACGTGGTCTTCTCATCGCGAGAAGAAAGCTTAAGAGGTTCACTGCTTCTGTTGGGTGTCTAAATCGGAGTTCCATTGAGAGCCGAGGAGGATGGGCTGGACTCTTCCCTCCTTTAGCTTCTTGAAGGTGTCTTCTCTGTCCTCTTTGTTCATGGGCTGAGATTCAACTTCTGCGTCTCTCTTCTCGGCTTCTTCGATCTGTTTTCCCGCCTCGCCGAGCTCTTGGACGAGATCATTGTTGACGCCGATGAACAGCATCTCGGCACCGACAAAGTCTAAGAAGGAGGGAGGGTCGGCTGGGCACCATCG
>MDYQ01000216.1:0-47333 GCA_003024175.1 Planoprotostelium fungivorum | reverse complement strand
ACTTCCTAACGTTTCATCCCTTACCCAATGGTGGCTCTTATTATACGTGAGTGTTCATCCATCATCGTTCAATGAGCTCATTGCATCGTCATGATGACCATTCTCAGGCGAAACGTTCGAAAATACTCCCTTCAGTTCAGAGCAAGAGCCAGAGCGCAATTGGCAGCTCTTGTAGATGCTCATCTGGCGTACAGTTTGATGCAATTTGTGCGAGCACTTTCCGAAGACATGAATCAGAATGTATCGCGAGACTTTGTACAAAGCATTTTCCAATCGTGGCACTGGTCGTGGAAGCGCCCAGTTTATCAGCAGGTGCAACACACCGATTGTTTCATAATACTGAGTTAGTACAGAGAGCCAAATACACTGCATACAATATGCAGAGATATGCAGAATTTGTTCAATGGAGGGCAAGGATCGATCCCAACCGAATTGTGTACACACATGAAGCGCATTTTGCCGCTCGGTGAGGTCAATTACCTTGTCCATCTAATTCAACGAAGGGATTTGAGACGAATCTGTGCGATATCTCCTATTGGATCAGTTCCAGTGCTTAGCGATCGAGCAAGACTAGATCGAACGTTCTCTATTACTGCGCTGATCACGTTGAATCCAAATACCCCAGTCGTACTCGACTATCGAGAAGGGTCAAATACAGCGCAGGTTTGCAATTTGATGATATTTGTGGTAATTGCTTGACAGGATTTCGCCAGATTTATCAGATACTGCTGCAGTAGCGGCGCGAGCCGAACAATAGAGAACACGCACTGCCTATAAATCTGAGAAAGTGCAGATTTTATCAAGAGTCGGTCGAGTTCCTTGGATATAGGATCGATTCGACTGGCGTGCACATGATAGAATATTGAGTAGCTCGAATTATAGATTGGGAAGCGCCTCGAGACCTAAAGGCTCTACAGTCGTTCCTAGGATTTTGTAATTTCTATCGATAATCCTCACGCACAGGAACGATCGATCGAAATTTGATCGTTTCTCCGTTAACGAGCTTAACGAAGAAAGGAGTTGAATTTAAGTGGTCGGTCGACTGCGAAAAAGCGTTCGTCGAATTGAAGCGTCAATTAAAAACGGCCGATATCTGTCGACACTTTGACCAGCAATTACCGATAATCCTTGAGACCGATGCGTCGGATTTTGCCATAAGTGGAATACTTTCGCAAGAACATTGCGATGGTATACATCCAGTGGGATTTTATTCTCGTAAGCTTCGTACGGAGGAGTTGAATTACGACACGCACGACAAAGAGTTGTTAGCGATCGTTGAGAGCTTTAAGGCGTGGAGACATTTCACGATGGAGACGTTAACTCCAGTGAAGGTTTTGTCAGACCACAACAACTCGAAGTATTTCATGACGTCAAAGAATTTGAATTGCCGACAAGTGCGATGGTCACAATTCTTGTCCGATTTCAACTTCGTTATTGTAACTTGGGTCACTAGTGACGATTTGAGTTCACAAGGATTCTATTCGAATGATCAGGAGTTATTATTTTATAAAGGAAGGATCGTAGTGCCTAAGAGTTTGAGGCTGACCATCCTCCTTGCACAACTCACCACTTGCAGGTCACATGGGAGGCAAAAAGACGTTCGATCTTATTGACCAAAACTATTGGTGGCCTAAGATGTATAATGACGTTACAGAGTGCGTTAGATCATGTGCTGTATGTCAACGAACTAAGGTTAGTCGACATAAACCGGCAGGTCTGCTGCACTACCAGTCCCATCGGAGAGATGGTCATCAGTGACAATGGACTTCATCACTGAGTTACTGGAGTGTAAAGGATTCAACAGAATCATGGTGGTTATTGATCAATTCACCAAAATGGCACATTTTGTACCATGTTGAACGAATATCACTGCTGAAGAAACAGCTCAATTATACGTGGATAGAGTGTTTAGGCATCATGGGATACCTAATCATATATGAGGTACTGTATTTGCCAGTGAGTTCTGGGGTAGATTCTGGGAAGAATTGGGTGTATAACCAATCATGTTGACAGCTTATCATCCTGAGACGGACGGTCAGACTGAACGAGTGAACGGTACGCTTAACCAATATCTTCGTGTTTATTGTTCGTATCTTCAGGACAACTGGGTGGAGTTGTTGGTCACCGCTGAGTTCTCCACTACATTAAGTGCTGACTCTGGAGAGCTTGCCTCTCATATGAAGTACTTGAAGATGTTCCTGTCAGAGAGCCTGGAATACGCTTATGACGAGATGAAGTACGCAGATGTACACTGTCGTCCGTCGCCAAGCTATAAGCCGGGGGACAAGGTGATGTTGTCCACAGAGAACATTAAGTCTTGGAGTCCAAAAGCCAAATGGTCAGATAAGCGTATAGGACCATTTGTGATAGTGAAAGAAGTTCACTCAGGGAGTGATGCATACATGTTGGATATGCCAACATCGTGGCAGATACACCTGGTATTTCAGGCATCGCTTCTGACACGGTTTATTGAGGACCCACCAGAAAGATTGCAACCTCCACCACCACCAGTCATGGTGGACGGTCACAAAGAATTTGTAATCAAGAAATTCCTTGATTGGAAACCAACTTGAGGAAATGCAATGCAGTTTCTTGTGAAAAGGTTAGGGTATGATGACCCAAAGGACAATTCATGGATGCATGAAGGGTACCTGGAAGAGTGTGGTACCCATCTTGATGATTTCTTGAAACAGTGTCCAGAGGCACATGACTATTTTGAGAATAGGACAAGAGTCCCTCCAAAGAAGAAGAGAAGGGCTAGGAGTTAAAACAATAGCCTTTGCTCCTTATAAGTATGATCATATCCCATCTGTAGTGGCCACAACAACCCTCAACACTAAATGCAAGCCTATACTCAACAAATCACTCAATTCTATGCAGGTGATTCTTGAATGAGTTGATGTATCAGATTCATCTGACATATCTTCCCACATCTTCTCCAGTGCAGACTCATCACCTGCTCAGCTTGATGCCCACCTGGTCCTTCTTGTTGGCTTGACTGAACTGAAGTATTTATGCATAACTGTATGTGCCCATACCCATTTGAGTATGGGCACCCCATTGTTCTTCCATTGATAAAACTGTGCTATAACAGAGTTCAATCATCAGATCTTATGATGTTATGCAATGGCAGATCTACAACATGCCTGTCCCAAATTAGGAATGGGAAGGCATCCTTTGCACAGCCTTGATCAATATATATATGGCTCAGTCAATTGATTATCATTTAGCATGTATCTATTTTCTTGTCATTCTCTGCATCATACTTTGTGCTTTTGCTTTCTCTCCAAGAGTAGACAGCAGATTTGCCAGGCGCAGTATACTCAAGTTGTTCTCTTGTGCTTCTAGCTGACTGTATAGGGCTTCTGCATGCCGACCTATCTCATCAATGTACTTCTTGTTGCTTGTCTGTCCTTGTATGAAATCCTTTGATAACTGTATTGGTTTGATTATTGATACATCTTCATCATCTTACCTGCTCAAATAAGCTAAGGTGCTCAAGTGCTGTACCTTGCGATGAATAAGGAATTATGATATCCATAATGCTATCTAGCATCAACTCCTCTGCAATAATCTGCTCTTTGAATGCGCCACAAATTTTTGATTGGATCTCAAGTAACTGTTTTCCTCATCAATATATCACATTTCATCTCCTTACATATATCAATCGACCTGTGGTGACTGGAGAAGGAGGCCCCCCATTGGTTTCTCTTGTCATGGCACCCTGTATGGTCCCACTGATTGATTTCAAGAGCTCCTGCAATCTGTCATACAGAGTAGAGGATGACTGCCCACAGTAATAACATTGGAGTCTGGTTGAAGGAAATCTGCTATGTGCTGGATCATTCCTATAACAGACTTGGTTTCGCTCTGTGAGATGGGATTGTACAATGCAGAAATGTAGTTGGATATGTTTGGTGCTACTATGTTCATGACCAATGTAGGAATGAGATTGTTGTCTTCATCCTCTGGGTCAATCGTATTGTCCTGCAACAATAGTGAGATATTCCTAATCGAGTGATATACCTGTGCTCCATAGTCCAATAGTTGAGTGAACCAATCAAGATCTTCAAATTGCTCCTTGAGAGGATCCCACTTGATGCATTGGAGACGGACCAACGGAGCCAGAAGAGAGGGCAAACTTAGGGAGACGTATGCATCTCTGTAACTGCTTGGATACAGATGTTTCCAAAGCTGAAATCGTTGCTTGATTCTCTCAATGGAATGGAATTCTTCGTCTACATCCTCAAATAGTTGATCCGCCCTGTCCATCAGATCTCCTGTGGCATCTTAATGTTTACTGACTGTCCTTGATGCTCACTGATTTCGTAATTTGGTTCTGCATCGTCTGTTTGATGCCACAGTTGCTCAGGTGTCAACTTTTCACTTTTAACTCTCTTGTATTTCCCGCGAATGTTGAGTAGCTGTTTCTCGTATTCCTCGATCTCTGGTGCCTGTTTCATTCAGCATGGAGGAGTATCGAAATTCTTCACCTTCTCCTCCATGCATTCACAATAGTCGTTGATGAATTGCTTCATGGACCTGAAGAAGTCTCTCTCCTTCTCCACCTTGTCCTTGTCCTTATCCATTCTCTCTAGGGTACTCCGGCAATCTGCCATCTCTAGATCGAGCTCTTTCATCTTGTCTTCCCTCTCTCCTTGAGCTTTCTGCAGTTCCTGTCCGAACAATTTTCCTACCTTAGCTTCCACATCTTGATATTTGACCTTCCTCTTGTCAGTGTTGTTCAGATGCAATTACACCCACCTTTGTCAGGTCGCTGTCCACCGTCCGTGGTCTCTTTGTCTTCGGTTTCCGTTCCTTCTGGTTCACTCCGTTCAATATCTCTGCGCTCCTCTTGTCCAACTTTCCTCCTCCCTTTCTGATCATGCTCAACCGCCACCGTTGGATATCCTCGTCCACTTACAAGTTCAGCGGAGTTGAAATATCCAACATCACATGTCACCTTCTTCTTCCTCCTCCTCCATCTTCTCTGCTTCTTCAGCGTTCAATATTGTCACGTTCTCTACAACTGATACTTGTCAAATGTTGGTTCCAACCTTGATATTGACCCACCTACAGGCTCTTCCTCTTGATTCAACTGCGCTTCGCTGGACAGCTGCTCGGCGATTCCATCGTGAAATCCACTTCCACTCTGTGCCTCGATCAACTCGGGATCCTCTACACTGTGAGTTATATTCAGAAAAAGGATCACGCCTCCATCTTACTCAGTGATAAAGCTCAGTGAATTCTGTTTCAATTTACGAATAGAGTCTGCATCGTAACTTGCAGAATAAGATGCAATAGACTCGGTGGACACCTCTGTTTGTGATAGATGACTGAATCCTTTGATCTTCTTCTTCCCCGCTATTGGTTCTGCAATCAAATCGTTGCCCTCCTCGGTATCTAAAAAACTGAGGATCTTCTTCTGTGGTGGCATTATTATTTTGGCTGTGGGGGCGGGTTTAGAACCAATTTGTGTTTGCCCTTGATCCTCCTCTTCTTCGATATTGGATCTCGTCTTTCGGTGCATGACATTCCTACGGGCGCCCTTTCTGAACATCATGGTCGTTGGTGTTGGATGGCACCATATTAAAAGAGGGTATTATAGTCCACTTCTCTACAACTCGCACTGAGCGAATCCTGTGCTCTGTTTAAATTATATCTATAGTCGATTTTATAGCTTTTATCTGTGCATCCAATCCGCCAATGGTGGCGGATTCTTTGAGAGAGATAGGAGTGGTGGTGTGGCGGGATAGTATGGCAGGGTAGGTTTGTTGGGGGTCTTTGCGATGAAGACGGTGATGTAGTGAGGTTATCTTGTAATTGCTTCCGTGATCTGGCAATCCTCCTAGAGAAGGAGGCGGCCCCAGGGGTCCTGAGGGGGATTCTGGTGTCCTGGGTTTGTTAGATGGTGGGGTGTATTGTTATGCGGTGGATGATTGGTTGATAGGTCCTCTAAGTTGTGATTGTGCTATGTGACAGGTAAAATAGGCTGTTCTTTGTTGTGTCTGCATCGTTCGATCCATTTTTTACGTGTGAATTTTGAGACTGTGCCAGGACTTGCTTTCTGTTCCATGCCTCGATCGATATCATCGATGTGTCTGTCGTACCAAGAGAACAGAAGCTGACACGATCGACTCTGGTACGATCCAAATGGGAGGACTTGACAGATTGGATGTGGAATCCCGATGTTGACGAACCAATGGATCTCTCTGTGCCAATGGAGCAACAGTCTCTTGCCAGTAGTCGAACACGTCTTCGTCGCACTCTGTCTCCTCCAAGATCTTCTCTCTGGCTCGGCCAATCAGGATCGGGTTATCGTAATTGTCCCAGATGTAATCTTGTATGACGTCTTCATACGCAACTCACTCACCCGCGGGTAATTTGCCAATCGGTTTTTTACCCGCTCAGAGATCACTTTTCACGAAACCAAGAGCAAGCACCACGGGTAAGACGAGAACCTTTGGAAGATGTCGACTGCATCTTCATTCAATATTCTGAGTCTCATAGGTCTTGGATTCGTATCCTCTTTATTACACCAACTGCCAGAGATCTTACTCAAGCCGTCCTCAAAGGTAACTAATAATGTAGAATTGAACGTTGGTCACGGTTCAAGACGTCGTCTTCAAATTGTCTTACTTTCAGTCCAGGTCTTGGGTCCGTATCTCGCCCGCTCATTCTACGAAGACCATTTTGCCACCTTCCACAGGTAACATATTCGAATCAAATACTCGGCATTTCTGTGGACGTTGGTGAATGTTTCTATTCTGATTTTCTTAGGTCTTAATCCGTCTCATTTCGTCACCTCTTCGTTTCGAAGGTAAGAACGTTCAACCTCACGCTCGGCCTATCATTTTTTGAACTGTCGGCCGAATCATGTTCCATTAATTTGACTCTTCCACAGCTCGTCTGTATCGTCTCGTTGTCCATCCCTGCCACTTCCAAGCCGTCTATAAGGTAATTTTATATGTCCAAAATGAACAGTTGGCCTCTGGGTTTTCATGACCTTGGTTCATCTTCATGGGTTTTCATGACCTTGGTTCATCTTCACATTTTCTGACTCTTAATTCAGATTGTATCTCATGGCCACCTCAAACGAAACTCTTGCTGACCAAATCACCGATGCAATCACCGCTGCCAACCCTGCAGACAAGAAAGTTCTGCATGGAGCTGTAGATCAGGCTCTTAAGGACGCTGCAAGATCGACGCTGAGAGAATGGGCTGCAGCAGGCGACATCACCACCAAGTTTGATGAAATCAGAGCCTACAAATCTCCAAATGCCCCAGCCGGTAAGTCGACTTCTTTTTATTCTCTATATTCTCGTCGCGCTATCTCTAGAGCCTCTATGGGGCTCTACGGGCCTCTCACGCTCTAGCTCGCATAGCAGCGGCTGAGAGGGGTCATTTTGGCTGCGTCTCATGACCTTGAAAATTCACAAAAAAATCGTAACCGTATGTTTGGTTCATGTCTTGTAGGTAGTGAAGCCATGATTGCGGAAATGAGACAGTTGCGACAGACCATTCAAGGTAAACTAGTTGTCCCAAGAGTTTGAATTTAATTGAACCAGATAGATATGGCTGAAGACAACATTCCTCTTCTTCTGCCACCGGTGAACGTTGTTCGTCGAGTGAAACAAGCGGTCCGCAGGACCATGCCAGCAAGAGTAGTCCGTTGCTGGGACATAGCTGTCTGACCTGTAACATGGGCCACCCTCAAGTGCTGCAGCTTTCTGATATTTCTCCTCGGTGCCGTGGCCTCCATTTATCAACTAATGACGGCGGACGATGCACCCCAACAAGCTGCAGTCACAAACACCACAGCACAACAATGACAAACAAAAAGACTGACTAAAAGATATATTTTAACTGGGTTTGCTTTGCGGGAGGGGTCGATTTGGCTGCAGTCACGTGACTGAAAATTCACTGAAAATTTGTATTATTTTGAAATTTTATATCTATTCGTGGTGATGCTGGCCTCTCAAGTTCCAGCTTGCGTGTCGGATACCCTATGGGGTTGTTCTGACTACAATATAAAGATACATCTTTCATTTCAGTCCAATTCTGATATTTGAGATTCCCCATATGTTGGATGTTCTTCCTGCTCAAGCGTCTTAGGTGGAATATCTGAGGAAAAGTTTGAGGAATTGATGAGGATGAGTAAAGCTGCTTATGAAGAAGCAACACAGTCCAGAAGAGAGCGGTTACAGAAATCAGTGTCAGGAAAACATAGAGACTGTGCATCACAAAGGGACTGGAAGAACAAATTAATTCAATATTATCAACGTGCTGATCTAAATAACTCTGGTAATATCACCTGTATGATGCTTAATCAGTCATTCCCTGGTGATAAGGTGAGATCTACTGAACAATCCTGTAATAATTCCTTAATATAGGTGATTGCGGCTCACTTGTGGGACCGCTCTACCAATGGTTTGGATCTACCCCATGATTTTGGTCTACCTATAGATAGCATAGATAGTGAGAGGAATGGAATTCTGGTTGCAAAGGGCATAGAGGATGCATGGACATATGATCGAGTTGCATTCATCTACAATTCACTTGCCACTCCACCTGTTTATTTTATGGTTGTCCTTGATCCCACATTGCTGGAAGAGCTTGTGGAGCCTTCACCCAATATTAAGTAAGTCTTATAGTAATATTATCTAAAGAGTTTGAGATTAAGTCACACATGTGGTAGTTTTGTCTCATTAGTACAGATTCAAGGATATGGACGGGCAGCCTCTTCACATGCCCTTGGGCATTGAACTGCCATTTTGTTGCCTGATGAGTTTCAAGAGCTGGAATGCTGTTAATAATGCGCTTCATCTATGGCCTGAATATTGGACAGACCCATCTTGCAGAAACCATCTCAATTTTGATGACTGCACAAAATATGTCCTAGCAGCCTCTTCTCCTCTAGCCATTCAGAATCCTCCAGTGCTTCCAAAAAATAGCGTACTGGAAACTCCAGCCGTTGTAATTGGGGCAATATTAAATATTTGGTGTGTCTGTGATCTCACACTGACTTAGTCTTATGTCTGACAGTAGTCACAACAATGAATGTATAAGATTGTACCATACTGGATTGAGAAGCTCAGCATATGAGAAAGAATTGAATGCTGGTCATACAAACAGAGCAACAGTGTTAAGACCACCTCTGTTATGACGCTACATTGTAGAGAAGGAATATCAACGACAAAAGGAATTGATTTAACGGTCTACAATTGTATTGTGTAATAAAAGGGGATTGTTTGAAGCCCATCCCCAAGAAGAGGTCTTGAACATATATCATCTAACTTGTCCATCCTCGTGTATCCTTCACCCCACCATCAAGAGTGAGATCATCCATCTATAACAACCTCATGGAATGAAATTCAACATTTACCTAAGGGTATCAGAGAGTATGTGAGTAGGAACCCTGCAGATTTCAAAGTTTACCTTGATGGAATATCAGCTGAAACAAAGTATCTCAGCACTATAAGCAGATTAGTGAAGAGAGAGAATGGTCCAGATGCAAGGAACAGAATCAGGAAAAGAATTCTGCAGGCTGCAGAGAACTCAGGGGATGTTACAGATGAAGATGTAGATTTTGAAAATGAGTAAACTGGAGTTCAAAGTAAAACATAGGAAAACAGGTAAATCTTCTTTTTTTTATGTAAATTCTTACTATATATACCATAATTCTCTTTAAGGCACCATTTTCAACATACTAATTTTACTATTATTACTGTTTATCCACTATTAATTTACTCATCAAATTAATATATTTACTGTTGTATTACTACGACTCAATGGTGGAGTTCTGCATACAATGATATAGTCTCTCAGCTTCCACAAAGCATTGTAGACTGTTTAAAGCCTAGGATACAGAATACAAAGATTAGAGGCAAGAAGTGTGAACTGAATGAAGAATCTGATAATCTAAAGCAATTATTTGAGAAGGAGCTAGCATCATACAATAACAAAAAAGCAGTGTATGAAGATGAACAACAAGAGATATGAAGAAAGGCTACAGGATTTGATAGAAGAGAAAGAGAAAGAGTACAAGGCAGAAATGAAAAGGGTACAGGTTCAGCTGGAAGAGATGCAAAAGGAATTGGAAAATAAGATTGAGTTTATCAGAAAACAAATGATTGTAATTCAAGTGTTTAACAAGAGATTTGGTTCTGTCCGATTGGTCATGTCTACAGCAGGTGCAGTGGAATTGGTGGTTCCATTGACTCTCTATTGAAGTTGAGATTGCTGATATCTTCAGTTATGCGTGTGGTTGGGTCCATTTTTGAAGCAGGAATGAACTAGTTGCAAAGTGCGTGTTGTGCCGCCCATAATTCAGCTAATTCTCCTTGGTGGTTTGAATCAGATGTATCTGTTCCAGTCAGAACATCTTTAATGCACAGAGTCTCACTGCTGTGTTAGTCCTTTTCATGTTGTTGAAGACAACAATGCGGTTTGCAGATGCAAATTCCAAAAACAAAAATCTTTGAGAAACAGCCCAGCCAGCCCTGATGCCCTGGCAGAAAGGATCTGGAGACAATAGAAGAACATTTTAAGTGACCTGCTCCATCTTGCTAAGACCAGAAGTGACCACAATCAGGGAATCCAGATCGATTACTATATCATCAACACACCAATGTCATTGTGGAACAAACAAAGCATCTATCCCCTTAATTTCTCTGCCATTCCTCCTTCTCAGAGTGGCATTGGCAGAGGCACCATTGCTGGCATTGTAGTTGCTATCTCTGTCTCTATTCTACTGATAGGCATGCTGGTAGTCTTTTACTTCTGGCAAAAGAGGAAGACAGAGGAGCAAATTGCAGAGATTGAGCTCCAGAACCATCTGGGCAGTATGATGCTAGATGAAGTGCACTTTCAGTCAATCATAGGCTCAGGTCAGTTTGGTGAAGTGTGGAAGGGTCAATGGTGAGACACACATACACCACCTGAACATGAACTGACAAGAGAAAGGAACGGAACTACAGTGGCACTGAAAGGACTAAAGACTGAGGTGGAAGATGCAACATGGATTGACGAGATTGTGCTTGTACAGAAGCTGAACCATCCAAACATTGTGAGGCTGCTAAGAGTGTGCAAGAGAGACAGAGTGATGTTCATGGTAAGCATACATATGAAAGTAGTGAGATCTGCTGTCTAACACACTGAGCAGGTGTTAGGTGAGAAAAAGAGATGATCATGAGAGAGAGATGTTGATGTGTTGATGCAGAGTTTGTGGAGTTAGGGTCACTAGATTCTCTATTAGTCAGACACAGTCAACACACCATCTTGAGTGCAGAGCAGATGCTGTGTATGGTGATGGACATAGCAAGAGGAATGATGTATCTATCAAAGAAAGGTGTCATTCATTGCAATCTTGCAGCCAGGTGAGACATCTGACTAATAGCCTCTGAGGTTACCATCTATAGAAATGTTCTGGTGGACAGCTCATGTAGAGCAAAGGTAAGATATGTCTGATGTAACATCATATGCTGACACAATCAGATTGCAGATTTTGGAATGAGCAGAGAGACTACCTCTTATCACCTGCAGTCAAAAATGATACCATTCTGATGGACAGCCCCTGAAGTACTGAGACAACAGGCAGCAACAGTGAAATCAGATGTGTGGAGCTTTGGCATTGTGTGCTGGGAAATCTTCTCAGGAGGCTTGTGTGAGTTTATTGCACAATTGACTGATCCCTTCCATCATCTGACAGTTGCAATGCCTTATGCTGACTTGTCAAACATGGAAGTCATGCAGAATACTCTTTGTGGCTCCACTCTCCCACAGCCAGATGGATGTCCAGCAGAAGTGTATGAGATCATGAGAGCATGCTGGGAGATGGATCCTGCAGATCGACCATCATTTCATGAGATCAGAAGCCAGATGATCAAGAGATTCCCTGATGTCTTCAGTGCAGAAGAAGAGGCTGAAGACACCAGAGCTGGTCAAAGAGAAGAGCAAGAGACACAACAAATGTGTCTGGATCCAGAAGGAGGCTGAGGAACAAACATACAGTCCCTTGACTGTGGAGCCTGAAAAGCCCCTTCATTACAATTCTCTTGGCTGCTAATAGATTGATGTAAGTTATGTTGCATACATAGACTGCTACTTCTGCTTGAATTGACTCTCTTGTCTACAAATTTTAGTTGCATGTTAAGTTAATGAATGTCTCATAATACAAATTTATGTACACCTAATCCATTAAGAGATCACCATACAGTTCAAACCCTTGATGGTATTAATAGTGGAAAGGAAGATTGGGAGGCACGCACCTGAAATGCACAAGAAAGGAGATCCTGTGCTCTCACTCTGCAATCCCATGTAATAGTTCCCTCTCTGCATTATTTTGAAATACTTGAAGTAATCATGACTATCTAAGACTGGCCATGATTTTGATTCAAATGCACGGACAAATGGGGCCTTGAAGCCTTTGAATAAGACAGTCCAATTCATTCCATCCAAACTGCCCAATAGCTCCCAATCTTGAATGAAACTGTTTGCTGCTTGGTAGCCATGCCGTAAACTGAAATGACTGCATCTGAACCTTCGATGCTTTGCCCATCAGTACTGTATTCCATTCATTCTCAATCTCACCTTAAGGTCCAACACAAAATATTGGGGTGCTGAGCCGCCCCAATAACAAGAATAACCTCTGGATCTCCCTATGATCTCCTCAATCTTCATGTCTGTGGAATACATGTTGTGAGATGTACTCAATCGGACCTGTCTCCATTAGCATTGATACCTACTCCTATCATCTCACTTGGCGTAACAGCTCAGGGTTGACGTAAGGTTTCTCACCCTCGCATGTCCCTATCCAATACAACAATCCATTCTTATCAAAGTCGTAGCAATGGTCGAACTTTTTTGTCCTCTTCTTCACGCCAAGATGATTACCAACATCTGTGATCTCGCAGGGAATGATCTGACTCATGTGATTCATCTCCTATGATCGTCACATTCTGTTGTATGATTCTCCTCTCACCTCGCTCTCTATTTCGGTACCTAAGAATCCAATGTATTCGACTTCAAAATTCTTCTTCACCGAAGAGAGGAGAGCTGATATTTTCAGTTGACGACACAGTGGAAACTCACTGATTGTGATGTACGGTGCAATATAAGCTCTTGTGAGACTCAACTGCGATGATAAATCCAGATTCGATAAGAGAGATCACCTCTTTGTAGGATGAAGAAAAGGAGTAATCTCCCGACATGTCTACGTGGCACACTGCTGTCATCCCGTTGATCTCCTTATCCAGGATATCGGCGAATTGGTCCCGAGTGTACATATCATACACCCTGACCAATTCTAAGCTGATGGGTCTCTCTATTGATCATACGTTAGATCAATTCAAATGGAGATCTCGAATGCTCACCAGATACGAAGACTACTGCTGTCTTCAGGGGTGATTCAAATCTGTTCTTCCTTAAGCATCGAACGAAAGAACACAACTCACGTGGAACCAGGATTCTTCATGATGACATGAGTGATGATGGGATGAGCATGGCTCTCCGTGTAAGCGAACGAGATGTGGACTCTCTCGTTCTTCAGAGACGAATAGACCGAAAAATCGTGTCTCATCGCATTCTTGGCTCTCAATTTCCTAGAGTATTCTCCTCCATCGTTGGATGTCATCTTGTATCTCATCACTCTCATTCCATGATTCTCTGTCTCGGTTCATTCCGTCTATCTACCATTTCCGTCTCTTCTCACCAAGCTGATACACGATCTTATTCGCTTGTTGTCTGATCGAATAATGTTGTCCGCTTTTCGTGAGCCCCGTGTGTCTTTGGATATCCACTTCTTCCGTTAGTGTCTTCAATCTCTGTGCAATCTCCCTCCAGTATGTCTCTGTAATCATTGAGTATCTCTCACATACATGTTTTTGACTTTGCATGATTGACTGAGACACTTACGATCAAAACCGATGATGAAGCGATTGATTTCGAAGGTGACCGTCGTATCTAATATCTGTAGCTCGAGTAGCATCTCAACACAGTCTCTTTTCATCATTTGCACTTGGTATCCTTCCCGCATAAGTCTCCTCTCGATCGTCTTCTTACCTCTTATATTTCTCAGCACCAACAGAATGACTTTGATGTTATTTGGTGTGATATTTTCGATCAATTTCTCCATGATTCCTCCTTCAACCATCTCGTCATGGTGCGACTGCTCTATCTGAGATATCATCTTGATCGCCTTTCTCTCTCAGTCATCATCACTTCACTTCATTTACCTCGAACAGTGTCTCTCCCTGCAAGTGGTGTACAATGTACCTAAATAATCCCTCTTCGATCATTTTCGCTTGATATTTCGCTAATAACACATCAGATTCACTCTCAATATACGAACTCACGGTGGAAAGCCATCAAGAGATGGATTGCTCTTATCCTCAGAGTCAACGAGTGGATGAAGACAGCCACTGGTACTGGCTCCGCTGTCTCTTCCTCCTCTTCCTTCTCTTCTTCCACGGGACTCTCTTTCTTCATCACCTGTGTCATCGTCAATCAACATCCCGTTTCGAAAACATACGGAGACGGCAGAGCTTCTGACGAGAGCAGTGTTGATCTCCTCTTCTGATGGAAAGAGGATGAGAGGCTGTTCAGGTCGTCTGTCGCCACAGAGAGTGCAGTGGATGCGATCTAATCCTACGATAGCGTGGCATTGAGGGCAAGTCCATTCCATCATTTCTTCCTGCTCTTCCTCCGCTCTGATCTGTCGATCATCTTCTGTACATCAGCTCCTGTATGAGTCATCTCATCCACCTTCATGGTATCCCGCTGGAGTTGTTACGCTCAGTATTACGTCCTCTTCTGTCGATACGCTCGAACTTGAATCATTCTCCCGTTCTCGATTTTCCTCTCCTTTCTCGTCTTTTTGGCTCTCTACTCTCATCAGTTTTCTCCTGTTTCGATTTCCCTCACCTTCTTCTTTTTCTTTCTTATCCCTCTCCGTCATCTCAAAAGTGACAGTCAAAAATGTCAAAATCTGTTTGACATTAATCGTACACAGACTGATGTCAATCCCACGTTAGATAGTACGCCTGCCGATACCAATTTCTCTTGATGGTCTGAAATTCTCAGCAGAAGATAGATATGATTGCTCACCTTCATCCTTGAATGATTCGATAAAATCCATGGTCTTCAATTGAATCGTCTCATTTCCATCGTCTAATTTGTTCTTTATACAGTCGATTCCACTATGCTGTAACACGATGTCCCCTTCCATGAATCAGATTCTACATCACATTCACTGTGCTCACGATCCATGCTCATCAACAGATCCATCGTTTTGGTGACAGTCTGCTCATCGGGACTCTCGTGTAGAAATTGGATGAGCTGATTGACGATACCCAAGCTGATCCTGTTCTTCTGATCGTCATCTGATCTCTCGTTAATCATGGTGTTTCAACTTGGATTCTCTCACTCAAAAAGAGCTTGCATATGTCCATGGCTGATTGGCTGATTCTATGGTCATCAGAGATGAGAAGTGATGATATGCACGACAGGATTTGGTTCCACTCGTTCGCTGCGATCTCCCCTACACATGTTATTTCAATTTCCTCCTGTTCTTCTCACTCTGAAAATGTTGCACGATAGAGAGTGACTTCAATTGGATGAGAGGATCGTCTCGAATGATGAGAGTGTGCAGTATATCCCACAACAGACCACTCGCAAATAACTCTTCTTTGTGGTTCACTGAATAAATGAACATGATGAATCACTCTTCATCACTCACCCGCCATGGATTGAATGATGGCTAGAACTCGAGCTTGGACCTGTCGGTCCTCGTGGTGAATTAATTCCTTGAAGTTGATCAAGATACCACTCTCGATCATTCTCTTCTCGTGCTCCCCTGCTCTACTTAATTCGACCCTCTTTACTGCTCACCATCAAACTGCATGATGATGTCCAAAGCGGAGAGCTGTATATGGAGTGGACACGTGCTATCGTATGTGTATTGGATGTATAGATCCAGTATTCCACACTCCACCATCGTACGTTGGTGCTCCACTGTGCCGATCAGTGTTGTCATCTTCGAGACTCTCACCATATTTGAAGAACTGTTTCGTGTCCTTCATCAAGCTCTTCCTCAGATCCATGTCCTCCACTCTCTGCATTTGTTAATTCATTCCAACTTGTTCGTCCTCACTCTCAATACATCCGAGAGGATCGAAATGATGTCTTCCTTGCAGAGGAGCAGGAGAACATCATTGCCTATCAGGGTCAAGGAAAGATGAGAGAGGATGCCCACCTGAATGTACGAGGAGATGAACGAGACGGACGAGTTTTCTTCGATTCTCTGGCTCGGCAGTTCGATCTAATATGAGATCGCCCATTCTCCTCAAGATATCTCTTCTGATGTATTCTCGAACCGATTCCTCCTTTGCATCGCACATCATGGTGAACGAGCTGACGCACGCTCTGACATCATCCCATCCACCCGAGAGTTGTTTGTACACCACCTGATCGAGTCTGCATGAATCATGAATTCTATACACTCACTGGCCACCCGTTCACTCTCGTTCTCAGTCTCACGGGTACGTGATCTCCAGCGCTCTTTCTTCTTCCTCGTAACACACACACCTTCCACCACGGCTCCTCTCTGAAGAATTTTATTCATAAAGAGCTGATCAAGTACTCACGATGCGTTGTTCCCTCTCGTCCCTCCATGGAACGGAGATCCTGTGATTAACTCACTGAGCCCAAGTGTCTCTGAAGCAATGATTTTATCCTTCTTCAACCTCCTTGTTTTCCACAATGTGAGAGTCAAATCAGTGTTCCAATCTCTGATGGTGCTGCGAATGATAAGAGTGCGTGACAGACAATTCCATGCTTACAAATCGATCACTTGGTCTCCTTTGGTGCTCGATAGAGGTCTTTCGTTCGTCTCGTGTAGCGTGATGTACTGATTGCCTCGGTCAGAGTCTGCGGCCTCGAAATCTGAAGGATCGTGAACAAGACGAGAAAATGTGTCCTCACCGATGATGAAAAAATGGCCCAATGTCTCTGATTGCATGGTGGGTTGTGGTTCGGGTTCTTTCGACACCAACAGGAGGGAACAGCGGACCAAATATTCCAGACCGTCGCACTACAATGCAACGGATAATTGAGAAAACCGCATCATCTTGAATCACATCAAACATGATATACGTCTGCGGAGGTAGGGATAGATAGACAACAAGCCCCTAATTATCTAACAGATTGTGGGTCTGAACAAGAACTGAAACCTAAAGATCCCATCCGTTGCCGCAATTGTGGCCACAGAATCATGTATAAGAAGAGGACCAAGAGAAGTGAGATTGTCTTTGTAGATAAGAGCAACATCTGATGCATACCAGTCATCCAATTTGAAGCGCGATGAAAAAGTCACATCGATGAAAGCACCTTAGGAGATAGATACAGACTCAACATTATTATCGAGGTTTTATCTCTCAATAAATAGAAAGATATGCACTACGTATTGTGGTGTTTTATTGACATGTAGCCATTCCTCCTATCACGATGTCTCCTGAAGACAATGATGATGCTGGACACCAAGAGGAGAAGGAGGATGGAAGTCCCAGCCACGGTGGTGATGACGATATTGGGGATACTGTATGCCTTCAGACAGTGCTCTTGATCCAAGTGGGTGATGGCAGGTGCACCAAAGCAGGGCAGCAGGAGTGTATTCATGTGTGGAAAGCACGTCTCGTTTCGATAACAGAACCCACAGAAAGGATTTGAAACGCAGAGGGCACAGTCGCGGAGGGCCTCACAATCTGATCCTCCATCAGCTCCATCTCCACAATGATTCTTCTCACGCAAGTTGTCTCTGGGCAGAATGGCCTCTCGAATCATCTCTCCCGGTGTCCAATCGATCTCCAACTCCTTCGTTACGTTCCGTTGTGCAATCAAATTGGCTCCCTCATCGAATTGAAAGCCAGTGACGAGTAACTGCAGTCTGTCAGTGGGATCTTCAGAGGAGCATGACAGACACTGTACAGGTAGACTGCATCGAAGCAGAACCATTCGGATTTGACGTAGGAGCTGCTGCTGGTGTTCTCTATTTGAGCCGTGCGCACCGTTCCATTGGTCGTTCCGTTCGTCTGGTTGTAGATGGGTAGATTGCAACTGCTGATGGTCAGATTCTTCAGGGCCTCCTGCGAGGCGTCAGCTCATCGTCGATCGTCCACTTTCACCAGAGAAGGTACAGAGGTCTGGTTGTTCTCGATCTTCAGTTCATCAAAGACGGGATACATCCAACCCGTCAGGGAATAAGTGGAGTTTGTTGGGATGTCCGGCAGCTGTCGAGTGAGAAGACGTTCAGATGAAGCACACTGTACCTGGTAAGTTTGTACCACGAGGTCAGTCAGATTGAGACAAGAAGTCCAGTTCCAGCTGGATAAGAGATAGAGAGTACCGTTGACCACCGTGCTATTCCGTAAACAAGGGTTCTTTCCTGATCCGATGATTTTCTATTCGAGTCAGAATGTCCTTTCACATCGAACTCACCTCGGCTTGTTCGTGAGACGAATTGTACCCCGGGCCTTTCGTCTGGTTTCCAAAGACATAGCGAGCTGTCGTGTTGATGATGAATTCACGCACAGATGTTCCATTATCTTCCATCTCGTAAGCGATGTAAATAGAGTTCTGTCCTAGATCTTTCATCGTCAGCAAAAGGTTTATAACAGGTCAAGAAGGAAGAGGTCACCTAATACACCCCATGATTGTAAAGTTTCAGATGCTCTGAGCTTACCGTTAAAATAGTTGATGAGTATCCATTGATCGATGGCTGTGACTAGTTCAGTCTTCAGATGCTCTCCACCCTCACCTTTCTCGGATCCATTCACGATTCTTAAGAATCCGTCGTCGAATCTGAACCCTGAGTTTTGAAGATAGTTTCTTATCGCCTGCTCGGTTTCATTGTTCGCAAAGGCTGTTGTCGTCAATCGAAGTCATGGAAAGGATAGACTCACGCAGTGTCGTGCAGAATAATAGAAGCACGGTGTATTTTTTCGACGAGGGGATGTTGATCAAATTCAGCATTGTGCTCATCGTTGAGTTGATGGTGTCCACATCCACCATCGATGATAATACTAATCATGTTAAATTCCGATGCAGCTCTGAGTCTCACCATCCGTAATGCAGGTCTCATTCTCGTAACCGATCGCTTCCTCTTTGAAATCATGTTGGGGATCGCTGACACTCAAAACTGTTCCTGTCGGCCAGCTATACTTCTGGATACAAGTACCTTCTCTTTTGACAGACTATAGACGAATCAGTAAATCCTTAGTGGTAGAGACTCACGAATATTGCGCCATAGTCTCTATCATCACCTATCCGAAGTCAGAAGAAATGTTCAGGTTATCTCTTCACCTAGGGCTGGAGTGATACAATGTAACGTGAGGAATAACAGAATGGCACATAGAGACATCAAATTCAACATCACCACCGATCATCCGATGTGAAAAAGGTGGATGAGAAAATAAATAAATTGATTGAAGATAGAATTATTACAGGCAGCCACGAAGAGGAGAATCGAGATGAATACTACCTAGGAGTGGAGATGAGAATTGTGGCAGTGCACAGACCAGTCCCCTTAGATGCTTACAACGTCCCCGAGCTCAGTCATCTTTCTTTCATCTTCATCGAAGGAAACGATGACGCCAGACCTATATAAAGAGGAGAGAGAAAGGCTGTAAGGACATATAGAACGAACTACAGGAGATCGTAAAGCAAGAGGTAGGAGAAATAGCCTTCCAAAATGAATGTTGTGCACTTATGTAAGATGAGCGCAGGACAGCAACCTCTTGAGTTCCAGAGCTAACATGTTCACAAGGAGGTATACTCTCGTTGAACTCGATGAATAAAAGGTTTCCTCTTTCATTAGAATGGTTTTTCTGAGTGGCCTGGGTGTGTTTCGTAATACGTTGAATCAGACGCAATGCGCCCTGGTTTGAAGTCTGACCCAACCTGTTCCTTTTTAGCCCTAATCAAATTATTTATCAGTACTATACCCGATAGAAAGGTCTGCCCAGTATCAGATTGAGAGGTAGAGGCCCAAAATCTCTGGAGTCTAACGAAGAAGAGGGATTATCACCTTCACGGTTCTTATCTCTGTGAACGAGAATGATGACAAACACCTTCTACCCATACAGAGCCCATTGGAACATTGATGTAATCGTACTCCACGTTGGCAGGGGGGACATCGTCATGAGTCTTTTGTGGTAACACCAGAAAATCACCACCCTGCGCGATTAGCACATCAAATCGATCTATAATAACTCACTACTGCTCTTATTCGCTTGATGCACCTTTCTGTGGGTTGTACAGGGGACTTAAACCTCTTTGATGTCATCAAATCATCAGAGTGCGGTAGAATACATTATAACGTCACCGATGGTATATTTGTGTGGACTGTATGCTTTCGTGCGATCGATCAGGACCACATCACCAGACCTATTCAGATTAGATGTTACAATTTCTATGAATCGGTCACACTTTATAGTGGGTTCCATCGAATCTCCCGCTGTCTAAGAAGCCATCAACTTGAATTCCGTTTGGTAGCTCACCATATCAGCGCTGAGGACATATCTTTGGAACACCCATCCAGTTGCACATATCGAAGGAGCAGACCAAACTGCAGTTCCTAAGCGCCGAACTAGTGCTGAGGCCATTCCAAACCGGCCGTTCAAGAGATCACATCAGACCACGTGACTGCGCGATTCGTCATCAACGTCGACTTCCACAAATTCTGTGAAGGCACATAATACAACAGTGGACACAGATACAGTCATCATGTCTCAGTCCACGGCACACGCGATGAATGAATCAAGTGGAAATCCTGTTCCTGACGATGCTAAGGTATGATGCTCTTCGATCAGCACACCCACTGTGCTACTCACTGAATCTTGTTAGATTCCTGATCCACAGGAGTATGTGCCAAAGAGGGGGCATCATCTTGACTTCAAAAATCTTGGAAGTTCGACGGCTTCGGTTCAAGCAGGCGAGAGACAAGGACGTCCTAACACCTCAGACACGATCACAACACCCATCGCTCTGACATCATCGTATTGGTTCAAAGATACACAACAGGTGGGCACTCGTGAGAAGGAGCCCCACTGAGAGGAAATGTTAGGTCATCGACTTCAACGAGGGAAGACATCAATCCTTCGAATACGGAAGATACGGAAATCCAACCGTATCTGCAGCTGAGGCCAAACTAGCCATATTAGACGGAGGAGAGTCCTGTCTGCTGTCTGCTTCCGGCATGAGCTCTTGTACGACGATGCTCCTCAGTCTTTTACAACCGGGCGATCGTTTGATCACGACGACAGACTGTTACCGTAGAACGAGACAGTTTATCCAAGGTTTGATCTCTGTGCTCTCATCTTCTCACATCTTTAGGTTTTCTACCCAAGATGAACATATCCTGTACAGTCATTCAACCGAACGATACAGAAGGTCTGAAGGACGCTTTAAAGGAGGGAGATGCGAAGATCTTCTTCTCAGAGACACCCACCAATCCGTACCTGAGATGCGTCGATCTTTCTGTCGTCGTACAACTCTGCCACGAGAAGAATGTCATTGTTGCCATCGACACAACCTTTGCCACTCCGATCGTCCTCCGACCCATCGATTTTGGTGCAGACATCGTTCTCTCCTCAGCCACCAAGTATTTAGGAGGTCAGTGTCTTCTCTTTCTACTCCGTCTTTCTCTGTCTTACCATCCCATTTCTCTGTTTCTCACGACCAGATTTTAGGTCACAACGATGTGATTGCTGGATCATTAGTTGGAAAGAAAGAGGTGAGCATCCTCGTCAACGTTGAACCGAACTCTCGCAGTTGATCGACAAGATCCGAAGCTTCCATGGTGTCCTGGGAGGAATCTTCGATCCCCACGCAGCGTATCTCTTATTGAGAGGCTTAAAGACGCTGAACATCCGAGTCCGACAGTGCAACGAGACCGCCATGCACATCGCACAACTCCTCGAGAACCATCCAAAGGTGACGAATTTGATGCAACAAAAACAAATCGTGACGCTCTTCAGATCGAGCGAGTCATCTACCCCGGTCTCCCTTCTCACCCAGATCATCAAGTGGCAAAGAAATATTTCAAGAATGGTTTCGGTGGTGTCGTCTCCTTTGTCGTCAAGGTGATCCGAATGACTGCGGAAGGGTTAACATGGATGCAGGGAGGGCTGAAGGGAGCGGCGGCAGTGATCGATGGGGTGAAGATCCCTTACATCGCACCCTCTCTCGGTGGTGTAGAGTCTCTCATCGAACAACCGACCGTGATGAGCTACTGGAATGTCACACCGGAGGATAGAGCCAAGATCGGCATCGAAGACGGTTTGATCCGTTTCTCCTGTGGAATCGAAGACACAGATGATGTGACCAACGATCTCTTGCAGTCGATCGACAAGTTGGTTCTATAAACTCGTTCTTTGTATACGGAACACAGGCATCGAGAGACTTTCGTGATTTACCATTTCTTCAACCAAGCGATGAGAGCGGCAATCTGTTGGTCTTTGGGTCCCTTCCTTCCAAAGAATCTCGCTTCTTCTTTGAATCTGTATCTCTCAGTCGTAGATTCACAAAGGACGTTCTCACTTCTCGAGGATGTGTTGTAATTTCACGAAATCAAAGAGACGGAAGTACCTCTGCTTCCGGACGATGGGATCTTCAAACTCTTGCATTTGGTCAGATAACAAGAGATCGATCAGTTGTCGTAGTTCAGCCATGGCATCTTGTGATGTGGGGATATTGGATCTCTCGCTGTAACTCTCCATGAACCTCAGATCACAGTCGATGGCACGGAGTGCATTCGAGTTGAACCGAAACACTTCATCGCCTCCGATATATCCCTGTCTCTGTCACCTTCGACTTCACGAGCACGCACCACTATTCCGTAGGATATCTTGTGTAAGGCCCTGAACTGCAGGCTCGACTGGATGTCTTTCGGTAGGATGGCCCAGATCTGGTTATTCTGATCCAACCAGTTGATCATCTGCTGAGCGTAATCTCTCGGTTCATTCTTGATGCTGCTCGGTGTCCATGGAGGTAGTTGTTGTTTCATCGCCACGACGAACTCTTGAACTTTGTTCTCCACCAGCTCTAACAGCATGGCCTCCTACCACGCGTCACCTTCGTGACAGGCATCGACTCACGATCTGACTGCTAAACTCCACGAAAGAGGGTGTGTTGAGACGTACCGCAGTGGATTGATAAGACAACTTGGAGATGGTGTTCTCCCAATCAGATACCACCTTCTGCAGGTGACTGAAATTGACCCAGGTGCGAGTGTAGACATTCATCGATTTGGTTCCATTGATGAACGACATCCATGTGGTATTGAATTGTGCGATGACTCCCTCCGTTGATTTCCTCGTGTACTCGTCCAGATCGGGAAGATTCTGTGCGAATTTGTAGAAATCGATGATTAGGTTCTTGATGATGTGGCAGTACTGTGGTACCATCCTGGAGAATGGAAACGTCTGAGGGAGGCTGCCATCTTCTCAGCATTCGATCACAATATTCTATAGGGTAAGGAAAATGGTTGTGCTCACTATCTTGACTCTGTGATTTGCAGTTGATTCTCTACAATCGTAGACAGATACTCCTTCTCGTCTTGCACACTTAGAGACGTCCACTTTTCTTCATCCAGTATCTGATGTCGTCAATCGAACTTGGATCGTTTCGTTGAGTGGTCACTCACCGACATGAATCTCTTATGTGCACTGTTGATGGCTAGATCAGCGAAGGTAGTTCTCACGTTATCGAAAAATCCCACGAGCTGCGATACATCGTAGCCGTATGCTTGCATTGTTCTACAAAATATATACAGAAAATTTTTAACCTGATGATTTCAGCCATAGGTACGACGGTTACGATCACCTGAAGTAGAGCACTTGGGTCAAAGGTGTAGCTCATCTGCTCTTCTAAGACTCCTTTCATCTTGGCCACTGCTGTGTGCCACAGCTTCTCGATCTGATGCGAATGATTTTCTACACCAGTACTAGTGGAGACGAATTTGTAGGACAAAGGATGAGACTCACATCAGACACCGGTACCAGATTGGTGGTAGATTTTGAGATGGTGTCCTCCACAATGAATATACCCGCTATGTCATAAAAGTATTTCTTGTAGCCATCTTCGTTATTGAGTTGAGGATCGAATTCAATTCATCACACCTGGTGTCGAGAAGGACAGACCGTGCTTTGGCTTCAGAGCCTTATTGGCTTGCAGCTTTTTCATTCAGTCTACGCTGTAAGACGGTCACAATCACCTTTCTGTTCTCTCGGTAATAGGCGATGAAGCTTTCCAATTGATCCATGTATTGGTAGACATGAATACATTGATATAGTGGTGTGAACTCGATCTTATACCGGCTGTTATCAAACAGTGACTCTGTACTCTCTCAATGCATCATCACGTGACACCACGTCACCTTGTATGATATCTTCGTCCTTCATTTCTTCCTTGACTGTCTGCTTCTTGTTCTCCTTCGTGGATGGTGCTGCAGAGTGATTGCGAGATTGGTAAGTGTCTACATCGATGGTACGGGTGGAGATGTGCTTCTTCTTGTCCAATCGATGTTGTGCTGTGGTCTGATCGATGGAGAACTTTCCTATCTCTCCACAGTGAGTTCTGATGTTCAGCAGCCAATCGTTGAATTCCTTCTTGCTCTGTTGTAAGATCCTCTCTTTCATTCCAGGGATGTTTGAACCTGTTCAGGTGAGTGAGGGAAGATGTTGAATAGAGTACCTAAATATTGAATGAACGAGTACTGGCTCACTCTGGGAAGATATTCTTTCTCCAATTGGGACAGATTCTGCTGTGATCAGTGGATGCCACCATCAGAGACTCACTCTGATGGCCATGTAATATTGCCTCTCGTCCACCCATTTTTCGATCTGTGAGATCTTTTCTAAGACGTAGATTGAATCTTGTGTGACTTGAATGGCAAGACCGATATTGGATCGTATGTGCCTATGAGACAGAAGAGTAGAATACTGTCCATTCCTAATCAATCGATGAACCGACATCACCACGTACCATATTCACAAAATGAGACCCTGCTGACTGCAGACTGGAGTTGAGAGTGCTGATGTTCTGCTTCAATTCTCTCGTTTCAGATCGCACTTCCAAGAGCTCATCGACAGCACCAATGAATTCCTACTAATATTAGATGTTGTTTCCCTTCTCTCCTCGTCACTTGGTAATGCCAATTGCAGATGTGACCGATGTCCTTCTCCTTCTTCTCTATGAAGTTTTCGAGGTTAGATTGAATCTCCTNGTGCTGATGTTCTGTTTCAATTCTCTCGTTTCAGATCGCACTTCCAAGAGCTCATCGACAGCACCAATGAATTCCTACTGATATTAGATATTGCTTCCTTCACTCCTCGTCACTTGGTAATGCCAATTGCAGATGTGACCGATGTCCTTCTCCTTCTTCTCTATGAAGTTTTCGAGGTTAGATTGAATCTCCTTATCTTTCATCGCCTCAAACACTGCGCGGACAGCAGGTTCCAGCTGATCAGACTCTATCAGAGTGCTGAGATAGCTGTCCTCTTCAGTGCTGACTTTTGGCACATCTGTCCCCTCAGAAGGGCCATTCTTCGCCGCCGGCCCATCATGGCCTCCCATTCATCCGCTGTGATGTTTTTATGCAAATACAACTCAAGGGACAAATATTTCGCGCATTCATCCATCCGACCATCTATGAAGCTCATCATTCAGGAGACACCCACTGAGGTTTGTTTCCATGCGTGATCGTTCTGATCCTTATCCAGGTGGCAGACTACGTCGCCAAGTACGTCATAGACAAAATCAATGCGGCTAAGCCAACTGCAGAGAAGCCATACATCCTTGGTGAGTAGATCTTATCGACATCCTTTGAGATTCACCAGGACTGCCCACTGGATCCTCGCCTGTGCAGGTTTGTTTATTACGGCTTGTACGATTGATGAACGTAGGTGTACCAAAGACTGATCGAGCATCACAAAGCCGGCACAGTATCTTTCAAGAACGTGATCACTTTCAACATGGATGAGTACGTCGGCCTCCCTGAAGGTGACCGCCTTCTTGTGATCCATAGTCTTAATCGAGAGACAGACCACCCTCAGAGCTACCACTCTTTCATGAAACACAACTTGTTCGATCACATCGACATCAACCTGGCCAACGTCAACATCTTGAACGGAAATGCAACCGATTTACAGAAGGAGTGCGAGGAATACGAGGCAAAGATCAAGTCCGTCGGAGGAGTCGATCTCTTCTTGGGTGGCATCGGAACTGACGGTCACATCGCTTTCAACGAGCCAGGCTCCAGTCTGGTGTGTCCATTCCATCCCATCCAACTCATTCTCGCAGTCCAGCACCACACGCATCAAGACCTTGGCCGACGACACCATCATCGCCAACGCAAGATTCTTCGATGGAGACGTTAAGAAGGTACCCAGAATGGCCTTAACAGTCGGTGTTGCCACAGTCATGGCAGCCAAAGAGGTGACAGACAAGAGTGATCCGTTCTGAAGGGTGCAGGTGGTCATCATCATCACCGGAGCCCACAAGGCCTTCGCCTTATACAAGGCCGTTGAAGAAGGTGAAGTGATGAGAAGATGAGATGCTGAGATGATAGGTGTGAACCACATGTGGACCGTCTCTGCCATACAGATGCACCCCCACGGAATGATCGTGTGTGATGATGGTGAGCAGTCACCCATTCTCCTCGTCTAACGAAGGACAGAGGCCACTGGAGAGCTGAGAGTGAAGACCGTCAAGTACTTCAAGGGACTGAAGAGCACTTGGTAATAGAAAAGAGATCGAATGTGAATCTTTGAACAAAGACCACTCTATTCAGACTCCTCTGCTCCACTGTGAAATGAACCCATTTAATCGCTGTAATCTCTCGGTTCTTCGTAGTTGTCCTCCATGCTCGGTTTCCTTCGGTGTGTCAGATTGAATCGCATCTGACGAATGAGAGAGGAGAGTGTCTCATGAGACACTCACTCCTTGTTCTGGCCTCTTCTCCTGGCGATGGATTTCTCGAGGGCCTTCTTGCTGTGCTTTCCTCGAATTTCTGGTGATACCAACTGTACTCCCTGCCCGTCCACCGTGTGCTTCTGTGACAATCTCTCCAGTCTCTTCTTGTCTCTCGCGTTCATCGCCTCCTGCTCTCCGTCACCTACAGTCATCTCTCCTCTCACCTCTCCCTCCACCTCAGGTTGCTCTTGCTCTTCAGAAGCAGATGGCAGCGGCTTCGATTTGGTCCTCTTTATCTTCTTCAATGGACTCAACGTGGCCACCGCGAGATCTCCGTTCGGTCTGGGGAGCATCTGCAATCTTTCAGCTTGAACATTCGATTCACCTTACCTTGTAATACGGTTCATCCTTCCATTTTCCCACTTCACTGACCTGAATCGTGTCATCCAACTTGATAGGGATGTCAGTGGAGACTTACTGCACCGAAAATAGTGTCCAGAATACCGCGTGCGAACTCGTCGTCGCCTTGCTCTCCCTTTGCAAACTGTATGATGACACGAACCAAATTTCCCCTCTCTAACATTCTGGATGTCTTTCAGTTCGATCGGGTCATGCAATCACACCTTATCGACTGGTTCACTTTCGTTTCCAGATCGTTATCAGCTATCTTGGTTCCAATGATAACCTGTCGTTTGTCTCACGTTCGAGCTTTCATTTCTGTCTTACCTCTTTCAGCTTCTGTTGGATGACAGTCTGTGATTTAGCCTTTTGCATGTCAAATAGATATTTGGAATATTTGTCGATCTTGCAAACGGTCGAAGCAAATCTCGATTGTCCTTCCGCTCGACTGACTTCGATCAGATCCAGTCCCTGATCTCTCGCCATCTTCATAGCTTCTACTGTTCTGATTTCCTAGGCTTCGTTCAACATCACGTTCTCATCTCAGCCTTCATCTGATCGAAACCTTACCTGACGGGGTTGGCCAGGAAGTTGTAGGTAAACTCTCGGTGCTTCGATCTGTTCGTTGATTCTGTGATACACCCACTGCACAGGTGAGGTGAAGCCGAGGAACGTACTCACCATGTACGATCCTCCTATTGTCTTTCTACCTGTGATGTCTTTCTTGGGGACCCAAACCTGCCCCATCGTGAGTCAAACAACAACGGTAGCAGGTGCAACAAATCACCTCGATCATTCCCTTCTTCTGATTCGCTATGGCTGCGTCTGCCTGGTTTCGCTGCTGTTGCGTCATGCCGGTTGCTCCTGGTGGTGATGGTCTCTTCTTCTGTGATTGACCTGATCTTCCTCTGTCTTGCAGCATTACTCGTTGTGACTGCGAGAACATTCGTGAAGGGTGCGCCAGCAGTGAGGTTTTACTGATTTGCATCAGCAGCATCGTTTGGACTGGCTTGACACCATGACACAGTTGGTGTTGTCCTATCTGCTGGAAAGAGCGAGACAAAAGAAGACTGCAGTTCATCATCGTGATCTGATTATCTACCACGAAATTATTGGTCGCTCTCTGTTGTAGACGAATGTCCAGAGTCTGGACCGGCTCAATTCGGGGCACACGTGCAGATGATCACGCGTGTCAGATTAACAAATGTTCAACCTCTCTTAGAGTGGTCGGTCATTGCAGTTTTCCTCTTCATCTTTCTTTGGACTGATGCACCGTCACTCCGGAAGGATATAGAACAGTACAACCACTCGTACCACGCTGTAAAGAACCACCCACAGAGTTCACACTCTCTTTCGAAAACCAAATTAGCTCATCTCAGAAGAGATTCTCTGAATGCACTGAAGAAGACGAGAGATACTGTGGAGGAGTTTTGGACGGATCTGTCATGGGGCGATGAGAAATCTTTCACGTTGATGTCCAACATTGCAATCAGCCTGGTCGGATTGTTGGCCCTCTTTCTACTTCAAAAGGCACCGTCAGTAAGTTCAGCCGATGCGATGAACTCTGATTTGACTGAATCACACCTAGGTCATCAATGTCATCCGTCTGAGGATGGCAGAGAATGAACAGAGAGCCAAGAGAGAGCAGATCATACAGTACACTGATTCTGGAATATCAGTGGCTGAACCAGGGAGCAATCGAGTTCAGTCCACTCTATCGACTGTTGGCACGCCTCTGCTGTGTCTTATGGGTCTATTTGCTGGGCTGTTCACCTATCTCGCCAATTTTGACAGTATCGTGTTCACCTGTATTGGCTTATTACAGTACAGCCTTTTGGGTCAGACCAAGAGTATCGTACCATTGATGGTCTTTGCCATTCCATTCGCTTTGAACGGAGCCGTGGCCCAATTTCAGGTGAATTCTTCTGCTCTTATTGTCTGATGAGCTTTCGTCTTTTTCTCCTTTCATGTCTCTCATCTTCTTTTCAGTTGAGACGGAGAGACGACTCGATCAATCAGCAGAAAGTGCTGATGTACAATGGAAAGGACGTAGCTGAGTTGAGAAAGTCGAACGAGAAGATCAGAGAGGGAATCATTCAAGGTTCCATCTCCAAGACTGAGAGACAGAACCTCCGCAGGGGTGATATTGTACTTGTCAAGTACGTCCCTCTTCTCATCTCTTCTTCGTTCTCTCATCTCCCTCTGAATCTCTGTTCTATATCTCATCTTCTGTGATCCAGATCCATTCTGAATCACTTGATGAGAGCTCATTGTCTGATCGATTCATTACAGATCTGGATCTATTCTACCTGCAGATTGCACCCCTCTGACCACGATCGTCACCTCTGCACCCATCAGCATCAACAAGAAAGACCAAGGTATCCATCTATCGTGTGATTCGAATTGACAAATCAAAGGTAAATTGGATACCATCGATTCATCAGATTTCACCATCTTCACCGATGAGAAGGGATTAACTGGAGAGGTGAGCTGTCTTTCAGTAGAGAGGAAAAGAGATTGATCGAAGGATAGGATCGCACGCAGCACAAGAAATACATCAACCTCAGCAACGGAACGCAGTTGATCGTGCCCGTGACGAATGATTCTTATTCGATTCCAAATCCATTGGGACGTGAGACGAAGGACCAAGACTACGTCTGCTTCCAAGATACGAGTCTCTTCGTCGATAAGCTTCCAGAGAATCACATTGGATACGTTCTCCTCTTGGTTCTCCGTATCGGTGAGCAGCTGATCTGTTGATGCACACAATGTGGCTCGTTCTGATGACTGATGTGAGTAGGCGATGAAACGAAGGCCAGTCGAAAGGACCCAACGATGACAGAGGGGTATCAATCCAACCTTCAAAAGTTTATTCGAAGGGCGATGTTGGTCACTCTCTTCATTCTCTTGGCCACAGTGACAGTGGACACCATCTTGGTGTGCTACTATTGTTCCATCCATCCCGATCATCCCGCCAAAGACATCAGCACGGGGAGGATCTTCGTCTTGCAGCTACTCTACCAGAACATGATGGTACCCATGTCACTTCGACAGGTGAACACTTGACTCTCGATTTCATTCATCCCTTCAGGCTCTGATGACGGTCTGTCTGTGGAGGAAGTCCTCTTTCATGCCCATGAAATGCAACAGCTGGGACAAGCAAGAAGTCCTCATGGATGTGAAGGTGAGGAGCGATCAAAGCACTCTCTTGTTGATGCAAGTCAGGTGGTCTGCACAGACAAGACAGGAACACTGACAAGGAATCAAATGAGTCTGAGCACCGTTGGTGTGTGGGACAAGGAGGGAAGGATGACTGCACGAACCAATCGATCAGCGGAGGGAGTGGAGAAGGTATTCCAACCCATGTGGAAGGACAAGATCTCGTGGAAGGAGAAGAGTCCAGATGCAACGGTGGTGGAGGAGGCTCTCTTTTACCTGTACGTAGCCACCTCGGATGAGTCCGTGTCGGGACCAAAGAAGCAACCGGAAGAGGCTGCCTTTTTGGAAGCTGTTCCCGCTCAGATGACATCCAATGAGAAGTGTCCTCCCGGTTTAGTGCGAACTACACCGACAGGTAATCCGATACGATTGGTTTGATGTCATCTATCATACTCATATATGTTCATCATACGAAGACCCTTTCGATCCTGTGTGTCTTTCTGTGGCTTATTGTTGATCAGGATCGGAATATCGTACGGGGAAGATGAGATACAGAATGAATGAATCGGAGACTCATATCGACGTTGTCTGCTCGTTGGGACTAAGCAGAGACCTCTTGGTCAAATCGGAAATCGTTCGAGCCACACCATCCACCAGAAGTATTCTCTCTGCTTCTTTCGGTGCGTAGATCCTCCTTCATCATCGATTGATGCTCTTCCAGCCAACGCACACGACGAAGACTTTGATTACTTTGTCTTGTGTCAGTCCAGTGAGGAATTCTTGCTGGGAGATACAGGAGCCAAATCGAATCCTCTGAACAAGACGAGGATCTCTCAATGGAATTCTTCCATCACCTCTCTCGCAGCACCAGAGGGTAAATGCTTCATTCCACAGCCAACTAAGTTGAACAGGTGCACCCAGAATATGGTTTCACAGTGTCAAGAAGATGCCCAAATTCTCGAACGAGTTGATCACCAAGTATCATCAGGCATCACAGATTGAAGATGAAGCAACGAGAACGATGGAGCAGAATCAAGTGAGTTACTCGCATTGATCGGATGGAATACGCTGACACAGAGGAGGTCATGAATGAGATTCTCACAATAGGAGAGGGACCCATAGTGTTGTCTGCATCGTATCTGGTAGATAAATACAGAGCAGGAGTCAAGGTGAGACGGAAAGAAAATCCCTCCTGACATCAGAAGGAGGGAATAAGAGAATTGTACGAAGCAGGAATTCCGATCGCGATGATCACTGGAGATTCATCCAAAGCAGCGATGGAGATTGCCAAGGCGATAGGTGAAGGAGGATCATCTCATAGTTCTCTGACACTATGGAAGGAATGCCCGAATCTTGCAACGTGTCAGGAGATACAGAAGAATCTCTCCTCGATTCAGTGTTGGAGCTCACCAAGGAGAAGAAGCCCCGCACCTTCATCTTCGACAGAAACCAAACCTCCCTCATCCAACACGCCATGGTGGAGAAAGACAAACACGTCTCTTGGAGGTGATCATCGAGGGATCAAATGCGAACGATTGATCTAGAGCAGAGATTGGGCATTTGGATGGATCAGTACGAGCATGAGCAACCCAGCAGAGAGGAAGAGAAGGATCCATCTGTCCCTCTTGGCAGCCCTTTCTGAACTCCTGCTTCAGCAGCATCCAGACAGTACCATGAGGATGCACGCTTCTGTGTGGGCTAGATCTCTTCCACATCAGAAACCAGTGGTTGTACGGTTCTTTGAGAAGATCTGCAAGCTCCCTTCTCTCTTCACAGGAGATGGTATCAATGATCTCATGGCCATTGAGAAGGTGAACGATGTAATATTTTGAGTCATCTGACTCTATCTCAGGCTGCTGTATCTGTGGGTGCGTATCGTTTGATGGTGTGTGGTGAATGACCAGACGTAATCGATTTGTAGGTATCAATGGTATGGAGACACCCGTTGTATCTCAAACAGCTGGATTCTCTTCAGGTACAGATCATCCCATTCACAGAGTTATTTACAGAAGAACAGATGAATGGTATCCTATCGTGGAAATGCTGTTGAGCAAAGGACCAGAATGCTCTGCCATGTTAGCCACAACCGTCAAAGTGAGAAATGAACTCATGTCAATCGTTATCTGACTTCAATAGATCATTTGGGTCAAGCACGCTCTGACGAGGTGATGGATGTCCATTCATTCACTTGATCTCACAGTCGCAGTTGGTCACTCGAAACATTGGCCCTCCTCCACTCTTTCGATAGTTTCATCGAACCTTATGCATCCCAATTGACCATGGCCTACAATGCAGCCATCTTCTTCAACATCATCGCCCACGTAGTCAGCGATAACATGGATCCACACAAGGTGACTCAATGTCCTTCATCGATCTGATACCATGAACAGGCGAGGGGATTGAGAGCCAAGAGGATGTACAGTATGAGATCTTGGACGAGATGGATCGTCATGGGCGTTGTATTTGGTGTATTGACCACCATATCCCTCGAGTTAGTCTTCCCTGAGGTTTGTGGTGTGTGAGATTGACACTCAACGATAAAGGTATACGGAGGAATCTACGACTCCGATGTCACAGTGCCGGCTCAAACGTACGGTAGTGAGTTATCGAGAGAGCAGTTCGGATACAGGATGGCATCCATCCATTCTCTTCTGTTGACCACCGTCTTGCTCTTCGTGAACAACAGGTGAATGAGAGTATTCTTCAGAACTGACGTTGTGTATAGGTGGCAGTATGTTCCCGTTGGATCTGTAGGAAAAGTGATGAACTCAATGAGAGGAGAAGGATTGATGATGAACAGGTGTTGCATTACAAGGTCAAGGAGGTCATGAGGCAAGCAAACACCCTGTATACTCAATGGAGGTGATGGATCATTGTCATTCATCCACCTTCTCATCTCGTATTAGTCCGAAGCCTGAGAAGGCAAGACGGAAGTTGATCAAGTTGGCCAATTTACCAAGGACTGGAAGTGTACAGCTCTTGAAGGAATATATAGAGGCAGACAGTAGGATCCTCTTGCACTTCACGCACACACCATTGGGTCGACTGACCATCACTCTGCTATTCATACGTCTTCTCACCTGGTATGGGGAGGTTCCAATTGGTAAACGATCTCTGTTCGCACTCAACTGACACCTCCTAGCTTCTACCCTTGTGTTAGCATCGGGCATCTGTCTCTTGTGCTGGTGCTTCATGTGGCTGGTCCTCCATCGAAGTGGCCCAGCGAGATTTCTTTTTCATCCTTGGTCAACCTTCCTCAGATTGAAGAGGATCGCATACCCCAAGAATGGCCAGAAAGAGAGCGGTAAAAACAAGGTTGTTTGAAGTAGACATGTCAATAGATTGTTGTTTTTTTCTAAACAAGCTTTTTTGTATTCGAACAAATGAATTAAAATAAGGTTGTAGATGAAGGAAAGAAAGAGATACAACCCAACGGCGCACAACACATCACATCGGAATAGAATGAGCTTTTTTGGAATGGGGAAGAAGCTTCCAAAGCCAGCGGATCTCGTGAAGAACGCAAAGGATGCCATATCTCTCGTAGAGAAGGGAGGAGAGAAGAATGTCCAGAAGGTAATTCACCAACTTCTGTCCAAACTAATAGAAATAGGGCGAGGAAGAGCTGAAGAAGTCACTCGCTGGAATGAAGATTACTCTCTGTGGAGATACCGAGCATGATGTGGTACCTGAGAATACAACTGCACTCGCGAATGAGGCACAAACGGCAGATATTATCCCTGGTGTTATAGGAATCATGGAGAAATTGGACTTTGAGGTAAGCATTTTTGTAAAGCATTCACTTAATCCTGCTAGACAAAGAAGGATTTTGTGACAGTGTTCAACAATCTGTTGAGAAGACAAAATGGAACCTCAGGACATCCGGCTGTAGAATACCTCGCCAAGAAGCCCAATGTCTTGGAAATTTTGGTCAATGGGTGAGACAAGTGAGCCACATGTGATCACCTTGTTCATCTTGTGCAGTTACACCAATCAAGACATCGCCCTCAACTGTGGTGCCATGCTGAGAGAGTGCGCCAGACACGAAGCACTGACCAAGATTGTCCTCTGGTCTCCCACTTTTTGGAAATTCTTCAGCTACGTGGAGATGGCCAACTTTGATGGAGCCTCAGATTCCTTCTCCACTTTCAAGGTAAGAAAAACTCTCTTCTCTCCTCACATCTGCAGGAACTCCTCGTCAAGCACAAAGTCATCGTCGCCGATTTCTTGGAAAAGAACTACGATACATTTTTCGAGCAGTACCAAAACCTACTCAACTCGAACAACTACGGAGCCAAGAGACAGTCACTCAGGGTGAGGAGCATTCGAGACTCGACTGACAGAGACAGCTGCTGGGAGAGCTCCTCTTGGATCGCGCCAACTTCAATGTGATGACACGATACATCAGTGAACCCGCCAATCTGAAGCTGATGATGATGATGCTGAGAGATAAGAACAAGTCCATCCAATTCGAGGCATTCCACGTGTTCAAGGTATGAACTCACAGAGCCAAGTGTTGATCCTACAAGGTCTTTGTGGCAAATCCCAAGAAGCTACCATCGGTGCTGTCCATCCTGACGAAGAACAAGGAGAAGTTGATCTCGTTCTTGAACAACTTCCACAACGACAAGGGTGAGTGGGGCACAGAAGAGAAGGCTGACGTGAACAGAGGACGATCAATTCAACGACGAAAAGGCCTTCCTCATCAAGCAAGTCCAACAACTGCCCTCTCCTTAATTCCTCTATACTCTTTCAATACAGAGATTGTAATACAAGTCTGTCGTATATCTCTATTGGAAATATCTCATCATCCCTTCCATCAATGGATCCATGATCGTCCACATCTTCTTCTTTCCAAAGTCCACTTGTGCGCACTGACATCCTGCTTCTGTCATTGCTCTTCCTCTATCGAATAATTCCATATCGCACGATTCTACATCTCATGATTCTACATCTCATGACTCTCCATCTCATGATTCTATGTCACGTGACTCTATCTCATGATTCCGTGTCACATGACTCTATCTCATGACTCTATGTCACAACTCTCTATCTCATGGTTCTATATCACACAATTGTTGATCTCATCACTAGTTTCATGACTTCTCTATGAAATCTCACCCACTAATCCCGAGCAGATCAATGCGCATGCCCAGAAGAAGACCCTCTGCCACACAATCCCACCGGAGTACCTGCTTCAATCAACGAGAGAAGGAGACAAGACTGCACCTCCGAGGCGTGAGGTGTTTGAAGCACAAGATCATGACCAACACGATGGGTATGTCATTCAAAAATAGACGCAGGAACGATCTGAAGACATGAATGGGAGTAGATGGTACCACTCACTTGTAATTCGTTCGGCAGAAGACCAACAAGAGGAGAGTGGGGAGGTAAGGTACTTTGGTGACGATGTACAAGAAGAAGACCACCGACAGCAATCCTAACAATCCCAGAAAGACCATCGAGCCCATCCACACCTGAAGCTGTGAGTGAAGTGGAGAAGAGTGGATTGAGAAGAGTAAATTGAGAAGAAGAGTCACCCCCTGAATCCACTGGGTCATCTGATAGTAACCAGGAAAGGACGACCAGATTCCATCGTACTCGACGTATTGAAACAAGTCTCTGGTGTTTGCATACATCTCGTAGAATCGAGAATCAAACAGATAAACTACCGTGATGAACCATCCGATCAATGTGCTTTGAGGGATCCAGATCATCAGCTGAGGATGTCAACACTCCGTGCACACATCAACCCACCGAGTACAGTGAGCCATTGTGTTCCTTCTGTAGCTTGTGTGCCATCTTCTCCGCGCTGTATTCCAATTTCCTCTGTTGGATGGCCGTCTGTTCTTTAATCGCCGCCGTTTGGAATTGAAGGGCTAGGACGATGTTCTGATTCATCATAAAGATTTCCTGCTCTATTCATCCATCGAACGATCACAAGCCTCACTTGTGTCTGTGCCGCTATTCCTATCTGTCCTCTCGATTCTTTTACCGTCAGATTCCCTCTTTGATTCGACTCACCCTGCCTATTGATCACGCTCAACTCTGCCTTTTCTCTTCGCATCATGATCTCATCGGGTTCTTCTCCCATGTTCTCTTCAACTCTTTCTTTCTCTTCCTCTCCTCTCTCTGCTTTCTTTTCTTTCTCTCCTTTCTTTTCTTTCTCTCCTTTCTTTTCTTTCTCTCCTTCTTGTTGATCTCCCTTCTCCTCTTCCTTCTCGTTCGAGATGATGGTGTGCTCTATGGTCTCTACAGTGATCTGTGATTTCTTGTCTTCTAGGGTCTGTGTTATCGTCGTGGGCGTTTGTGTGGTCTGAGGATTGGTGTCGTCTTGCACATCGGAGGGGATTGTCTCCGTCTGGACAATCTGAATATCTAAAGCCTCAGGAGAAATCAGTGGTATGCACAACGAATGATCTCACCTTCATTGGTGATTGTTTTCGCTTGTACTGCTGACGGAAAACCATCAGAACTAAACAAAGCAGCACCGTATACATGAGCCATGGAATCCACTCGATGGGATCCTATAAAGGTCATCAATTCCTTTCTCGAGGTGATCACCTGCGCAATAAGTGCACTGATTTGAGAGCTAGATGATGGTTTGATGTCTATCTTCGGTGTTGACGATCTAAATGAAGGTTTGGGCTCTTCTTTTGCTATTGTTGCGAAATCATCTTTGTATAATTTCTTATACATCGAAGACATCGCAGTGCCGCAGTACATGACTATTAGCATCCATCTTGGCGTGTGTGACATCGTGTACATCAGACTGATTGTGTACATGCGAATTCTTCGCCACGCTACAACAAACCGAAATCACGTGACTTTTCGAGAAATTCTCGAATTCCCAGACTGACCAGAACCAAACTATGATGCGCCCACTGAAACTCTACGCACTCCTTCTCTTCATCCATTGTATACACGTCTCTGCCTTTCGTTGGAGGTCCCTCTATCAAACGGATCCGACCCACTCCTTCTTGAAGACCATCCTACCCAACAAGTAAGCCTGCACGATTCGAAGATTAGGACTGAGTGTCGAAAGTCCATCCAATCGAGTCGCAGAGTTATATCGCAGCCTTGCAGGCTCTCCGAATGCATTACCCAATCGTACACCATCGCATCCATTAACTCCAGTGATCATAGTCTCTTCTCTAGCAGGAAGTATCCTTCAAGGGTACGTCGACGAGAGCTACCCCCTTCCCTATCGGCTAGATTCTTGTCGAACCCCCGACTCTTGGTTCGAAATCTGGGTAATCTTTTGGATTTGCTGGACACTGATCGAATTAGGTGAATGAAGCTTCATTTGCTTACCACAGAGAGTGTATGTATTACAATCTCGGCTTCGACTACATAGACGGTAAATACGTAAGCAGACGGGGTATTCGAACCAGGTGAAAAGTGGATGTTACGTGTGTGCTGATACGAGACAGAGTTCCATACTATGGAGAGGTCAGGGGTGTCAAGCGAGTGTGATGCCCAGGAATCCTTGACTGACTTCTCTCAGACACCTTGATAAATTAGGCACAGCAAACATAGGGTAACATCATCTAAAGTGTGCCCCAATTTAGAAGGGGAGACACAGGTAAGGACCGCTATTTGTTATTTCATCTCAGCAATATATCACAGACAAGAGATCTTTCATTTTACTTACTCGGACAGATTGTCGTCACCTTCCCGTCTGAACAACACCACAATCTTGTTAGTGAGTCTCCTGTTGACAATCGAGTCTCAGAGTCTGTTATTGATTTACTTACTCAATGCAGATCATCACCGCCGGGTGAGAAGAATAACACGCAATCCAACGCTTAGTCTCTCGGTGTGCAATAGTTGATCCTCATCATTCTGACTCCTCAACAGAAGATGACGGATCCCAATTTACCCACCTTGCGAACTTGCATCAACGGTCTTGTCCTAACTCTGGCCAAGAAGATCTGGGCTCAGGAGAAACTGGATGCCCACCCAAACCTGGCTAGCACGTTGACCCTTGAGACAGATGTCGATTTGATAGCCCACATCAAGGCATCTACCGTCACTCCAGCTGGTGAGACATCTTCAATAGACTTCACTTCTCGTGCATCTTTGGAATTCCCTCATCTCTATTGATAAAGTTCTTGCGCCATTCACAACAGTCCCAACAATGATTGATAAGAAGAGAATGGAAGGACTACTCTCTAGTGATTTAGGGTCCAAGTTTTATGGGCCAGATAAACTTGTTAAGGATTATCCCTCCCTCTTCCAGTCAGGTGGTACATCTGACAATGAGGTAGTTGGTGCCCTAAAAACGGCCCTTGACACACCACTACGTTGACGTGAAGATTCAGAAATGGACTGGGGAAGCTTCTGGGACCGGATGTTCCTTGATTTATGGACTTGTCTGAAAAGTATTGTATTTGAGAGGAACGAGGTGAGAAATTTCTCAGATATGGAAAGAGTAGAGAATGACACTCAAAGTTGGTGATAGCTAGAAACCAAGAAGACAAAATGATGACAAAGGAGAGAGCACCATCATATAAAAAGGTGGTATTATAGCCCATTTATTGCTGACCCTCCTCTGACTCTATACTTGCTTCCTGTGAGTAGTTTGAAAATGCTCTGCAAAGTATTTACAAGCATTCTTGCACTCAGAGCATGCTTTGTACAGTTTTGGCAGAAAACACTGCACTCCAAAAGATATAATCCCTTTGCCTCACAGAGGTAAAAGGGATAAAAGGGGTCAGTGGATGGGCCTTAAGTGTTGTGTTTCCCATATGACTGCTTACATCATATTGCTATTGTGGAATTTGTCTCCAAACATGAGTCAATCTCTGACATTCCTTGAATCATTGTCTCACTGAAGAGATCAATTCCATCATATTTTTCAAAAGATATTTGGTCACACAACAACTGATCTCTTGTGAACACAGTCCAATGTCTCCAAAGACTTCAACTGAACACACAAAAGAGCCACTTACTACAGGCAAAGGTTGTTTTATGTTTGAGGGAAAATGGTGATATGACCACAGAGCTTGTCTTGTCTCGGTCTTGTCTTGTCAATTTTTTTGGGCGAGACAGAACAAGACGAGACAAAATCAACTCTCGTCTCTGTCTCGTCTCGACAATTTTCCCCGGAAAGTCATGAGAACGATATCCAAAAACTTCAGTGCAGAGCCAATGACATATCACATCATATCCCACCTGATGTGGCCACAACAAACCTCAACACTAAATGCAAGCCTATACCCAACAAATCACACAATTCTATGCAGGTGATTCTTGAATGATGTGATGTATCAGAGGTCAGATTGCTTGTTGATTGGTTAGGTTGTAGCAGAGACGAGGTACTTCAGTGGCATGTGGATTGAAAACACTAATTGCTCCCATCCACTGGCAATGTCTAAAAATGAACTATTCAAATTACCGTTGATTTATTGAAGATGTGATGCAATTGGATCTAGTATACTTGGCCCTCTTGAGCAAAAAGGTGGTTCAGCGCTCCATCAGATGGGCTCAAATAGAGAGAGTCTTAGATGGAGATACAATGGACCTTCCTATGATATCTCAGCCAGGTCTGAGAGGTTACAGCAGAGGTGATGTCAACAGCTGTTCTTGATGGCGTTATCTTTGCCGGCACTACCCTCTTTGGATATGGATGGGTGAGTCCATATCATATTATGTGTGTGAAGTCAAAAGGTGAGAGGGACGAGTCACTTTTATTGACCAACTCTGGTTGTCATGTGACAAGCCTTTGCCACAATCTCAACATCTTTGGTTTCCTCCCTCTCTACTCTTGGTGCTTGCAAAGGGTTCGTTCCCAGTATCCCTGGAAAAGAGGAAGAATAAAGCCAAGACGGTCTCGAGACAGTCCAAGACCAGATTTGTTTGTCTTGTCTCTGTCTTGTCTTGCAATGTTGTGAGAGACAGGACGAGACAAGTCACCCCCTTGTATTGACTGCGTCTCAACGTCAAGACAGAGACTGTGCCAAAACAGCCTCCAAGACAAGCCCGTCTCTGCAGGTCCTTAGATCATACATTAAATGATTTTTGAGGATGTTCTGATAGCTAATCTGTGTGTTAGAGATGGATGTTCTCACTCTTGATAGTAGGGTGAAGGATTAACAAGGATGGATGACTTGGATGGTGTATGTACGAGACCTCTCCTTGCAGATGGGCTTCGAACAATCCCCTTTTATTACACAATACAATTGTAGACCGTTAAATCAATTCCTTTTGTCGTCAATATTCCTTCTCTACAACGTAGCGTCATAACACTGTGCAACCTAACATAATTCAGTAATTCCATTTGCATCTTACTCATCAACAGAGTTCTATAGTTTGTGGTGCCCTGTAGTAACAATTCAACATCACACCTGCAATAATACATCATATATTCTCCAAATGACTGAAACTGTTTTTTGTTCCATACATCTAAAGCATGCTTATATTCAGTCACTGAAGGCTGAGAATTCCTTAGCTTGTTGCAGAAACACTCAATTGGAGGCAATGAAGATTCTAAGAGTTTGTCTGTGCTGGACTGTATACTGACAACTGCACTTCTGAGTTTCTATAACAGCAGGAGGTAGATTAATCACTGAGAATACAAGAGAACATATTAGAAGGATGATGAACAATTTATCAACAGAAGATTGGAGAGATAGGCAGAAAGTATGGTCAGCGTTCTTCACTTGCCATGCAGACCCACGCTCATTACCCAAGAAGAAAGAACCATACAGCAACTTGACTACAAAAATCATGACGGGGACAATTTGGACAAACAAGAGAAAGAAACAATACAACCTCACAGAGGATGATAGTTGTAAATTTTGCTCTGATATAATGGAGGAAAGTATTCTTGACTCCCACCAACACGCTCTGGGAGAATGTATTTTTACTAGAGAATTGAATGATCAGTTGTGGGCAACTCTGAAGCAATTCTGGGACAAGAGTAAGATTCGAACAGAAAACATCCTCCCCTGGTTTTCAACATCAGATTATGATCAATATGAGTGGAACTTACCAAAGAGATGGGAAATAAAGGCCTGATCCCTCGCAATCTCCAACGAAAGATAAGTAAGGAAAACAAAGGGCTCAATACTAATTCTATAATCTTGGCAACAGTCAGAATAATTTGAAGGCATATCATAAGCACATATCTGTATCGGCAAGCTATGATGGAAACATAAGTAATGCATCAGACTTGTGTAAGAAAAAAGAAAAAAGAAATGAAGTTATGTCATCTTTAACTCTAATTTATTCGGTCTGGCATTTGATGGTTAAGAATATATATATTTTTTAATACATCTGTAAGTTAGAAATAAAACAAAAGGGGGGAGAAAGACAAAGAAAAAAAGAGGGGGTAGAGAGCAAAAATAATCTGTATTAACCGATAGATTAGTTGATTAAAATAGAATGGCAGAAGAAAGATAAACAAACAATATATGTTCATATTTTTTGTAAAATAGGCATCATGGTCAGCTACAATATCCTCTATCATATTAATTAAATCATGACTGCGCAGTTGAAAGCAAAGCTGTGGTCAATTGATTGTTCAGAAATCGCTTGACTACAAGCTAAAAAGCTATACAAACATATGATAGGCTCTCTCCCAATAGTCTAAACCTCTCATTTTATTCTTCTCAACATGTGGTGTATGGTCACCACATAAGAACCAAACAGTTCAATGAGTCTCTGTTTATAAAGAATGATTTCATACCAAAGAAAGCCAAGGAGTTCCCTTTCAATGAATGTGCATTGAATGTGTTTCTTGGTTGCTGAGATTTCTCTGAGATTTCTCTGAGTTTTCCAATTCGTCAGTGATGTCAAATGTTGGGCACAACAGGGTCAACTCCCCCACCCCATATGGACTCAGGGACACCACACTACCAAGCTTGCCCCTATCTACCTATGCACAGATGTCCAGAAGGATTGCCATAGTACCTCAATTCACATATATCTCTTATGCTACTTTTTTTTCGGGTCTCCCCACTGGACTGCAGAGTTCAAAGTTATCAGTTGGCCAGCAATGGCTTAGTAGCCCCTAACAGGGTCAAACTGATATCTGAATAAAACCTGAACCTGAACCTGAACATTCTATTTCCCATTTGCTGCAGCGTTGTTGAGGTCCTTAGACCCCGTAGAATGATAAAGAAGAGTGACGACTGCTGGTTGCTTCCTATGTGGAAGACTTGAGAAGTGATTTTATTGTGTTCAAATCGTTCATTCTTGAACGTAGAAATGTCCAATAAAAGTCATGGAAAGAGCCGGTGAAATGTTTCTGTGAAAAGGGCGTGTTTCTCGAAAGTCGGAAATTCGGGGGAAACTCCGGCCGTTGTAATTGGGGCAATTATTTGGTGCGTCCGTGATCTCTCACGGACTTGGTCTTATGTCTGACAGCAGTCACGACAGTTGTGGAAGTTGGTGGTGTTTGGGCAGTCGCTTTCGTTGTTGTTACAGTGCACTACTTTGTTTGCAGCCTGTTGTACTGCACTACCTTTTGGAGCCTTGTCTCTAATTTGTGCAGCCACTCCCCTGTTTGGGGCATTGCACCCTCCATTGTGAGTAAAGTTATAACTCCGTTTCACAAGAATGGTGGTTGTGTGTAGGATTGCGCTCCCATCACGTGATCTTCAGATCATGAGATGACTCGCTTTTGTTCGTTGAAACCAAGGTAAAAATACAAGATGCTTTACATACCAAAGCAGCCACCAAATACAGTCATGCAGCGTGATATCTTCCCCTCAAACATACCTCCTCATTACCCTACCCCGTCTCGTCCTGCTCCTTCTCGTCCTGCAGAACCTACTGAACCTGATCAAGTAATTTGCGAGCCTGGTTATTCTGCTCCTGGATATCCAGGCTACTCTTGAGTATCTTAGTAAAAGTTCTCGCCAAAACGTTGCCACTTGTCTCCAGATCCTTTCTGCCCGGGCTGGCTGGGCTGTTTTTCGAAAATTTGGAAAAGCAGAGTTCGCTTTTCAGGACTGTTGATCAGTGATCTTACAAACAGGTAGTCACTCGTCCGAATTGTTACTGTTCTCGTTACGTCATTGCTGCTGCATGTTTATAAAGTCATGTGCTTTTTAGGTAGACTTGTTGCAAACATGTCCACAGGTAACAACAACAGCTTGTTGATGTTAGTTCCTCTCACAGTGATTCCCAACCTTTATACTCTATATTTTTTGTTGCAGTGTCTCCAAGGCTCCAAATAACTGCAAAAAAATAGAGGTGAAATCACAAAGTCATCCATTCCACACAGATGGAGAGCTACATGTTCATATTTGATTTAGCGTCCTGCCTTTTCAGATGTGTGTTGATGGTGCTTCTCAGTTTGGTCCAATTGATCAAATCTCTTGTTGAACGCTCAGATTACAATCATTTGTTTTCTGATCAACTCAATCTTATTTTACAATTCCTTTTGCATCTCTTCCAGCTGAAGCTCTCAAGACATTGTCTTGTTTTTGCATTATATTTGTACCCTTTTCATTTCTGCCTTGTACTCTTTCTCTTTCTCTTCTATCAAATCCTGTAGCCTTCCTTCATATTTCTTGTTGTTCATCTTCATACACTGCTTCTTGTTATTGTATGATGCTAGCTCCTTCTCAAATAATCCCTTTAGGTTATCAGATTCTTCGTTCAGTTCACACTTCTTGCCTCTAATCTTTGTATTCTGTATCCTAAGCTTTAAACAGTCTACAATGCTTCGTGGAAGCTGAGAGACTATATCATTGTATGCAGAACTCCACCATTGAGTCATAGTAAAATGTAGTAATACAATAGTAAATATGGTAATTTGGATGAGTAAATTAATAGTAGATAAACAGTAATAATAGTAAAAAATAGTAAGTTGAAAATGGTGTCTCTTAAATTCTTACTATATTTACCATAAATCTACTAATGTTTTTTTTGCTCTTTGAATACATAAAAAAGAAGATTTACCTGTTTTCCTGTTTTTTACTCTGTACTTCCAGTTTACTCATTTTCAATACCCACATCTTCATCTGTAACATCCCCTGAGTTCTCTGCAGCCTGCAGAATTCTCCTCCTGATTCCGTTCCTTGCATCTGGACCATTCTCTTTCTTCACCAATCTACTTATAGAACTGAGATACTTTGTTTCAACGATTAGGTAAATGTTGAATCTTCATTCCAGGAGGTGGTCTTAACACTGTTGCTCTGTTTGTATGTCCAGCATTCAATTGTCTCTCATATGCTGAGTTTCTCAATCCACTATATGGTACAATCTTATACTGATCATATTTAGCATCTGGATCATCATACTGTTCAACACATTTTTGAAACACCTCAGGAGGTGTATGTTTTGCCACACATCCCAAGAACTGTTTCTTAGGTTTGTTCATCAACCAGCTTACCTGCTTACTATGTTGCTGCCTAGTGAGATCATTAGCCTTTGTATTAGCTATCAGATATTTATTGTATGCTTGTTGTTTCATGACTGGATTTTCATTGAAACTGTACATTATCTGCCAACATCTTCTTAACTGCTGGTAGACTGACTTTTCCTGTTTGCTGTCTAACTTGCTCATTCAAGCTGTTGAAATTAGGAAAGCCAATGAGCTCAATGATCTTATCTTGGGTCAGATAATTGAGAAGTTTACTGATGGGTAACTCATCAAATGCTTTTGGTTCAGTAACTTTGACTGGAAATGTCTTAACAAAGTCATAGTCCATTTTCAGTTCATGATATAATCTGAAATATATAATGTATAGAAGATATCTAATTAATTTCATTTTAAAAAATGAAAAGCCTTTTATATAAGCAAAAATGTCCACTGTGAAGAACATGCCTACTAAACTGTATTACAAACAGAAATATGATCAATACAAGCAACTTTTGGATACCAAATTAAGTCAAAATGTCTCAGAAGGAATGTATGATGATGTAATTCAAGACTATCATGAGGGATATACAAGAGGAGAGGTGTTATATGTATCCATGACTTCTCTTTTGGTTATCATTTTGTTTTGGAGGTTTAGCTTGATATTGTTGATATCTGCTATGGGTATCTTGCTACTGTGTTGATTTCTCAGAATGATTTTTAACTTCAAATAGGTTAACTTATACTTAGTACAAAGCTTGACCTGATATAAGACAAACTTACCATCTAAAATCTTTTTTGTGACTATATACACTTCACTAGACCAATTTGGTACCAATGATTTTGTTTTTGCTGATAGTTTTCTCTGCTGTTCAGGTGCAATGATCGGTGCGATTTGAGCTTGTACTCTTTGTCTCCTCTAGCAAAATGAATAGTTTCAGGAATGATTGGATTATTCTTATCATTCAGATATTTATAATAAACATGTATCTGGGGTATGAGTAGCTTATGAAGTGATCTATCTGCAAAATGGACATTTGCTGGCAATCCTATAGTATGATGATAAGAATGGTTATAGTTCTCTGTAATAAGCTCTAAGGCATCAATATACCTTTGTGTTCTACATACTGAGAGGTATTGAACTATTTTTTGTTTGATAGTCTTGTTGAACCTTTCTATGATGCCCAAAGGAGTGTAAGGAAATGATGTCAGTTGGTGTATTCCATGATCTGCACACACCTGCTTCACTTCTTTTGCAATAAATTATTTTCCATTGTCTGAGAGTAAAATTATTGGCTTATATGGTTTGTTGTTGATTTTTATTCTAAATATATATGCTAAAGCTTCAGATATGCTCTGTCCTCTCTTATTCTGCAAAGGAATCACCAGAGCATATTTTGAAAATACATCTATGATTGTTAAGAGATAGTTGGTGTCATTGTTATACTCAGCAGAATTCTGCATATCAGCAAGATCCATCTGCCATTTGACCAGTGGTCTAGGTACAACAGTATGTTTCTGCTGTTTGTATTGCAAGTTGAAACCTAGATGCCTATTATAAATGGACTGATGAGATAAGAATCTTCTAATATCATCCATTGAGAACTCCAAAGCATGCAGACACATTATGTCTGCTAGCACTCCTGAATAGACCTTCAAGAGAGTTAGATGTAGTAGAAGGATCTAGCCATATGCTGAGAAGATACTCAGTCAAACTAGGCACAGTTTTAATCCTTTTATCCCTGTGCATGTTCTATATAAATTACCTTCAATTTCCATATAAATAAAATTACTATTATTGAATAAATTACATTTTTAAAAAAGACCATCTGATATATATCATAAATTGACAAAACACCATGCCCACCGAAAGACAATTGCTTATACGCACTCTAAAATCACTAGGATACATTGGTGATTTGAGACAAGGGAAATTGAGTGACCTCAAAGAATTCATACAAAGATACAATCATGCTAATAAACTGGGCTTTAATCATGCACAGTGGGACAATCAATCACTTCATCAATATATGTCCAATAAACGTCAACAATTACACAGAAGACTTAAAAGTGCATTTACAGCCATTAGATTTTTGATCAAATTGAAACCCACAACTAATTTGCTATCAGCAGGTGTAGCCAGTCAACATGATTACTCATTCTTGCCAAACACCTGGTTTTCTCAGTCTGTATCAGCAGTAGCACAAATATGCTCAAAAATAAATTCTGTTCTGCCTATTTTACTGGAGTCATACCCCTTCTTTTTCAAAATTGAGCTGAGCTGTACATTGGTCAATATAGAGGACGGATCAACTATCAACAAAACATACTTGTTTCCCTCAGATCATGCCATTAAAATATCATCTAACAAACATATCAGTGATTTGAATAATACCATCACATCATGGATAAATAACTCCTTCACTACTGATGACTCTGTACCTGATACAAAACATAGAATACATGAATTCATTGCTTTCAGACTTAAGATGGCCAA